>JBBPBX010076390.1:0-17124 GCA_038048925.1 Garcialebias charrua | reverse complement strand
TCATTGTGTGTGGTCCCTGGTGGGGTTCGTCCGGTTCTTCCACTTGGTCGGATCTGGGGAGTGGACGAGTGGCTCGTCCTGTTCGGGTGGTCCTGGGGACTCTGGGCTCGGGGTCCTTCCTGGGGTCTTGGGCTTTGATCGCCCCTTCGTCTGTCTCGGGCTTTGGGGGGACGGATCTCTGATGCTTCACAGTCGCTACTAAATGTTCTATTGGAGGAACCTTATTCACTTATGCATGCTCACAACCACACACAAATGGATGCAGGGATGTATAGTAGATGTATGTAGATGGGTATATAAATGAATATAAATATATATGTATGTATATTGTATATATATTTGTAGGTATGGGTATGTGTATTTATAGAAATCTATTGCAAGGTCATGAATATTATCAGTCTTTATGCTTGTATGTTTCGTTGTTGTGTTCTGTCATGTGCTTTGCAGGATTGTGGACGGAGGTTTGGTGTGTTTGCCTTGTGCTCTTTCTGTGGACAATTGTTGTTTTGTTGTCTCACTTTCTCTTTTCTTTCTTTCTCTCTATTAAAAAAAAATACATATTGGAGTGAGAGGATGGCTATAAGGTGTGAAGGGAGGCCATCTATAAATGGAAAAAAAAAAAAAAAAAGAGGTACGACGTGTCCGTCAGCTGTCAGAGGTACGACGTGTCCGTCAGCTGTCAGAGGTACGACGTGTCCGTCAGCTGTCAGAGGTACGACGTGTCCGTCAGCTGTCAGAGGTACGATGTGTCCGTCAGCTGTCAGAGGTACGACGTGTCCGTCAGCTGTCAGAGGTACGACGTGTCCGTCAGCTGTCAGAGGTACGATGTGTCCGTCAGCTGTCAGAGGTACGACGTGTCCGTCAGCTGTCAGAGGTACGACGTGTCCGTCAGCTGTCAGAGGTACGATGTGTCCGTCAGCTGTCAGAGGTACGACGTGTCCGTCAGCTGTCAGAGGTACGACGTGTCCGTCAGCTGTCAGAGGTACGAGTGTCCGTCAGCTGTCAGAGGTACGATGTGTCCGTCAGCTGTCAGAGGTATGATGTGTCCGTCAGCTGTCAGAGGTATGATGTGTCCGTCAGCTGTCAGAGGTACGATGTGTCCGTCAGCTGTCAGAGGTACGACGTGTCCGTCAGCTGTCAGAGGTACGATGTGTCCGTCAGCTGTCAGAGGTACGATGTGTCCGTCAGCTGTCAGAGGTATGATGTGTCCGTCAGCTGTCAGAGGTACGATGTGTCCGTCAGCTGTCAGAGGTACGATGTGTCCGTCAGCTGTCAGAGGTACGATGTGTCCGTCAGCTGTCAGAGGTATGATGTGTCCGTCAGCTGTCAGAGGTACGATGTGTCCGTCAGCTGTCAGAGGTATGATGTGTCCGTCAGCTGTCAGAGGTACGACGTGTCCGTCAGCTGTCAGAGGTACGACGTGTCCGTCAGCTGTCAGAGGTACGATGTGTCCGTCAGCTGTCAGAGGTACGATGTGTCCGTCAGCTGTCAGAGGTACGATGTGTCCGTCAGCTGTCAGAGGTACGATGTGTCCGTCAGCTGTCAGAGGTACGACGTGTCCGTCAGCTGTCAGAGGTACGACGTGTCCGTCAGCTGTCAGAGGTACGACGTGTCCGTCAGCTGTCAGAGGTACGACGTGTCCGTCAGCTGTCAGAGGTACGATGTGTCCGTCAGCTGTCAGAGGTACGATGTGTCCGTCAGCTGTCAGAGGTACGACGTGTCCGTCAGCTGTCAGAGGTACGACGTGTCCGTCAGCTGTCAGAGGTACGATGTGTCCGTCAGCTGTCAGAGGTACGATGTGTCCGTCAGCTGTCAGAGGTACGATGTGTCCGTCAGCTGTCAGAGGTACGACGTGTCCGTCAGCTGTCAGAGGTACGATGTGTCCGTCAGCTGTCAGAGGTACGACGTGTCCGTCAGCTGTCAGAGGTACGACGTGTCCGTCAGCTGTCAGAGGTACGACGTGTCCGTCAGCTGTCAGAGGTACGATGTGTCCGTCAGCTGTCAGAGGTATGATGTGTCCGTCAGCTGTCAGAGGTACGATGTGTCCGTCAGCTGTCAGAGGCATGATGTGTCCGTCAGCTGTCAGAGGTACGACGTGTCCGTCAGCTGTCAGAGGTACGACGTGTCCGTCAGCTGTCAGAGGTACGATGTGTCCGTCAGCTGTCAGAGGTACGACGTGTCCGTCAGCTGTCAGAGGTACGATGTGTCCGTCAGCTGTCAGAGGTACGATGTGTCCGTCAGCTGTCAGAGGTATGATGTGTCCGTCAGCTGTCAGAGGTACGACGTGTCCGTCAGCTGTCAGAGGTACGACGTGTCCGTCAGCTGTCAGAGGTACGATGTGTCCGTCAGCTGTCAGAGGTACGATGTGTCCGTCAGCTGTCAGAGGTACGATGTGTCCGTCAGCTGTCAGAGGTACGACGTGTCCGTCAGCTGTCAGAGGTACGATGTGTCCGTCAGCTGTCAGAGGTACGACGTGTCCGTCAGCTGTCAGAGGTACGACGTGTCCGTCAGCTGTCAGAGGTACGATGTGTCCGTCAGCTGTCAGAGGTGTGTCCGTCAGCTGTCAGAGGTACGATGTGTCCGTCAGCTGTCAGAGGTACGACGTGTCCGTCAGCTGTCAGAGGTACGACGTGTCCGTCAGCTGTCAGAGGTACGACGTGTCCGTCAGCTGTCAGAGGTACGATGTGTCCGTCAGCTGTCAGAGGTATGATGTGTCCGTCAGCTGTCAGAGGTACGATGTGTCCGTCAGCTGTCAGAGGTACGATGTGTCCGTCAGCTGTCAGAGGTACGACGTGTCCGTCAGCTGTCAGAGGTACGATGTGTCCGTCAGCTGTCAGAGGCATGATGTGTCCGTCAGCTGTCAGAGGTACGATGTGTCCGTCAGCTGTCAGAGGCATGATGTGTCCGTCAGCTGTCAGAGGTACGATGTGTCCGTCAGCTGTCAGAGGCATGATGTGTCCGTCAGCTGTCAGAGGCATGATGTGTCCGTCAGCTGTCAGAGGTACGACGTGTCCGTCAGCTGTCAGAGGCATGATGTGTCCGTCAGCTGTCAGAGGCATGATGTGTCCGTCAGCTGTCAGAGGTACGACGTGTCCGTCAGCTGTCAGAGGCATGATGTGTCCGTCAGCTGTCAGAGGCATGATGTGTCCGTCAGCTGTCAGAGGTACGACGTGTCCGTCAGCTGTCAGAGGCATGATGTGTCCGTCAGCTGTCAGAGGTACTGATGTGTCCGTCAGCTGTCAGAGGTACGATGTGTCCGTCAGCTGTCAGAGGTACGATGTGTCCGTCAGCTGTCAGAGGTATGATGTGTCCGTCAGCTGTCAGAGGTATGATGTGTCCGTCAGCTGTCAGAGGTACGATGTGTCCGTCAGCTGTCAGAGGTACGACGTGTCCGTCAGCTGTCAGAGGTACGACGTGTCCGTCAGCTGTCAGAGGTACGACGTGTCCGTCAGCTGTCAGAGGTACGACGTGTCCGTCAGCTGTCAGAGGTACGACGTGTCCGTCAGCTGTCAGAGGTACGACGTGTCCGTCAGCTGTCAGAGGGACGACGTGTCCGTCAGCTGTCAGAGGTACGACGTGTCCGTCAGCTGTCAGAGGTACGACGTGTCCGTCAGCTGTCAGAGGGACGACGTGTCCGTCAGCTGTCAGAGGTATGACGTGTCCGTCAGCTGTCAGAGGTACGATGTGTCTGTCAGCTGTCAGAGGTACAACGTATCCATCAGCTGTCAGAGGTACGACGTGTCCGTCAGCTGACGGACACGTCGTACCTCTGACAGCTGACGGACACGTCGTCCCTCTGACAGCTGACGGACACGTCGTCCCTCTGACAGCTGACGGACACTCGTACCTCTGACAGCTGACGGACACGTCGTACCTCTGACAGCTGACGGACACGTCGTACCTCTGACAGCTGACGGACACGTCGTACCTCTGACAGCTGACGGACACGTCGTACCTCTGACAGCTGACGGACACGTCGTACCTCTGACAGCTGACGGACACGTCGTACCTCTGACAGCTGACGGACACGTCGTACCTCTGACAGCTGACGGACACGTCGTACCTCTGACAGCTGACGGACACGTCGTACCTCTGACAGCTGACGGACACGTCGTACCTCTGACAGCTGACGGACACGTCGTACCTCTGACAGCTGACGGACACGTCGTACCTCTGACAGCTGACGGACACGTCGTACCTCTGACAGCTGACGGACACATCGTACCTCTGACAGCTGACGGACACGTCGTACCTCTGACAGCTGACGGACACGTCGTACCTCTGACAGCTGACGGACACATCGTACCTCTGACAGCTGACGGACACGTCGTACCTCTGACAGCTGACGGACACGTCATGCCTCTGACAGCTGACGGACACGTCATACCTCTGACAGCTGACGGACACGTCGTACCTCTGACAGCTGACGGACACGTCATGCCTCTGACAGCTGACGGACACATCGTACCTCTGACAGCTGACGGACACGTCATGCCTCTGACAGCTGACGGACACATCGTACCTCTGACAGCTGACGGACACATCGTACCTCTGACAGCTGACGGACACATCATGCCTCTGACAGCTGACGGACACATCGTACCTCTGACAGCTGACGGACACGTCGTACCTCTGACAGCTGACGGACACGTCGTACCTCTGACAGCTGACGGACACGTCGTACCTCTGACAGCTGACGGACACGTCGTACCTCTGACAGCTGACGGACACATCGTACCTCTGACAGCTGACGGACACGTCGTACCTCTGACAGCTGACGGACACGTCGTACCTCTGACAGCTGACGGACACGTCGTACCTCTGACAGCTGACGGACACGTCATGCCTCTGACAGCTGACGGACACGTCATGCCTCTGACAGCTGACGGACACATCGTACCTCTGACAGCTGACGGACACGTCATGCCTCTGACAGCTGACGGACACATCGTACCTCTGACAGCTGACGGACACATCGTACCTCTGACAGCTGACGGACACATCGTACCTCTGACAGCTGACGGACACATCATGCCTCTGACAGCTGACGGACACATCGTACCTCTGACAGCTGACGGACACATCGTACCTCTGACAGCTGACGGACACGTCGTACCTCTGACAGCTGACGGACACATCGTACCTCTGACAGCTGACGGACACGTCGTACCTCTGACAGCTGACGGACACGTCGTACCTCTGACAGCTGACGGACACGTCGTACCTCTGACAGCTGACGGACACATCGTACCTCTGACAGCTGACGGACACATCATACCTCTGACAGCTGACGGACACGTCGTACCTCTGACAGCTGACGGACACGTCGTACCTCTGACAGCTGACGGACACATCGTACCTCTGACAGCTGACGGACACATCATGCCTCTGACAGCTGACGGACACATCGTACCTCTGACAGCTGACGGACACATCATACCTCTGACAGCTGACGGACACATCGTACCTCTGACAGCTGACGGACACATCGTACCTCTGACAGCTGACGGACACGTCGTACCTCTGACAGCTGACGGACACGTCGTACCTCTGACAGCTGACGGACACATCATACCTCTGACAGCTGACGGACACATCGTACCTCTGACAGCTGACGGACACATCGTACCTCTGACAGCTGACGGACACGTCGTACCTCTGACAGCTGACGGACACATCATGCCTCTGACAGCTGACGGACACATCGTACCTCTGACAGCTGACGGACACATCGTACCTCTGACAGCTGACGGACACATCGTACCTCTGACAGCTGACGGACACATCATGCCTCTGACAGCTGACGGACACGTCGTACCTCTGACAGCTGACGGACACATCGTGCCTCTGACAGCTGACGGACACATCATGCCTCTGACAGCTGACGGACACGTCGTACCTCTGACAGCTGACGGACACATCATACCTCTGACAGCTGACGGACACATCGTACCTCTGACAGCTGACGGACACATCATACCTCTGACAGCTGACGGACACATCGTACCTCTGACAGCTGACGGACACATCATACCTCTGACAGCTGACGGACACATCGTACCTCTGACAGCTGACGGACACGTCGTACCTCTGACAGCTGACGGACACATCGTACCTCTGACAGCTGACGGACACATCATGCCTCTGACAGCTGACGGACACATCGTACCTCTGACAGCTGACGGACACATCATACCTCTGACAGCTGACGGACACATCGTACCTCTGACAGCTGACGGACACATCGTACCTCTGACAGCTGACGGACACATCGTACCTCTGACAGCTGACGGACACATCGTACCTCTGACAGCTGACGGACACGTCGTACCTCTGACAGCTGACGGACACGTCGTACCTCTGACAGCTGACGGACACGTCGTACCTCTGACAGCTGACGGACACGTCGTACCTCTGACAGCTGACGGACACATCGTGCCTCTGACAGCTGACGGACACATCGTACCTCTGACAGCTGACGGACACATCGTACCTCTGACAGCTGACGGACACGTCGTACCTCTGACAGCTGACGGACACGTCGTACCTCTGACAGCTGACGGACACGTCGTACCTCTGACAGCTGACGGACACGTCGTACCTCTGACAGCTGACGGACACGCGTACCTCTGACAGCTGACGGACACGTCGTACCTCTGACAGCTGACGGACACGTCGTACCTCTGACAGCTGACGGACACATCGTACCTCTGACAGCTGACGGACACATCGTACCTCTGACAGCTGACGGACACATCGTACCTCTGACAGCTGACGGACACGTCGTACCTCTGACAGCTGACGGACACGTCGTACCTCTGACAGCTGACGGACACGTCGTACCTCTGACAGCTGACGGACACGTCGTACCTCTGACAGCTGACGGACACGTCGTACCTCTGACAGCTGACGGACACATCGTGCCTCTGACAGCTGACGGACACATCGTACCTCTGACAGCTGACGGACACATCATGCCTCTGACAGCTGACGGACACATCGTACCTCTGACAGCTGACGGACACATCGTACCTCTGACAGCTGACGGACACGTCGTACCTCTGACAGCTGACGGACACGTCGTGCCTCTGACAGCTGACGGACACGTCGTACCTCTGACAGCTGACGGACACATCGTACCTCTGACAGCTGACGGACACGTCGTACCTCTGACAGCTGATGGACACGTCGTACCTCTGACAGCTGACGGACACGTCGTACCTCTGACAGCTGACGGACACATCGTGCCTCTGACAGCTGACGGACACATCGTACCTCTGACAGCTGATGGACACGTCGTACCTCTGACAGCTGACGGACACATCATACCTCTGACAGCTGACGGACACGTCATGCCTCTGACAGCTGACGGACACATCGTACCTCTGACAGCTGACGGACACGTCGTACCTCTGACAGCTGACGGACACATCATACCTCTGACAGCTGACGGACACGTCATGCCTCTGACAGCTGATGGACACATCGTACCTCTGACAGCTGACGGACACGTCGTACCTCTGACAGCTGACGGACACGTCATGCCTCTGACAGCTGACGGACACATCATGCCTCTGACAGCTGACGGACACATCGTACCTCTGACAGCTGACGGACACATCATACCTCTGACAGCTGACGGACACATCATGCCTCTGACAGCTGACGGACACATCATACCTCTGACAGCTGACGGACACATCGTACCTCTGACAGCTGACGGACACATCATGCCTCTGACAGCTGACGGACACATCGTACCTCTGACAGCTGACGGACACATCATACCTCTGACAGCTGACGGACACATCGTACCTCTGACAGCTGATGGACACGTCGTACCTCTGACAGCTGACGGACACGTCGTACCTCTGACAGCTGACGGACACATCATGCCTCTGACAGCTGACGGACACATCGTACCTCTGACAGCTGATGGACACGTCGTACCTCTGACAGCTGATGGACACGTCATGCCTCTGACAGCTGACGGACACATCGTACCTCTGACAGCTGATGGACACATCATGCCTCTGACAGCTGACGGACACATCGTACCTCTGACAGCTGATGGACACATCATGCCTCTGACAGCTGACGGACACATCGTACCTCTGACAGCTGATGGACACATCATGCCTCTGACAGCTGACGGACACATCGTACCTCTGACAGCTGATGGACACATCATGCCTCTGACAGCTGATGGACACATCATGCCTCTGACAGCTGATGGACACATCATGCCTCTGACAGCTGATGGACACATCGTACCTCTGACAGCTGATGGACACATCGTACCTCTGACAGCTGATGGACACATCGTACCTCTGACAGCTGATGGACACATCGTACCTCTGACAGCTGATGGACACATCATGCCTCTGACAGCTGATGGACACATCATCCCTCTGACAGCTGATGGACACATCGTACCTCTGACAGCTGACGGACACATCGTACCTCTGACAGCTGATGGACACATCATGCCTCTGACAGCTGATGGACACATCATGCCTCTGACAGCTGATGGACACATCATGCCTCTGACAGCTGACGGACACATCGTACCTCTGACAGCTGATGGACACATCGTACCTCTGACAGCTGATGGACACATCATGCCTCTGACAGCTGATGGACACATCATGCCTCTGACAGCTGATGGACACATCGTACCTCTGACAGCTGACGGACACATCGTACCTCTGACAGCTGACGGACACATCGTACCTCTGACAGCTGATGGACACATCATGCCTCTGACAGCTGATGGACACATCATGCCTCTGACAGCTGATGGACACATCGTACCTCTGACAGCTGACGGACACATCGTACCTCTGACAGCTGATGGACACATCGCCTCTGACAGCTGATGGACACATCATACCTCTGACAGCTGATGGACACATCATGCCTCTGACAGCTGATGGACACATCATACCTCTGACAGCTGACGGACACATCGTACCTCTGACAGCTGATGGACACATCGTACCTCTGACAGCTGATGGACACATCATGCCTCTGACAGCTGATGGACACATCATCCCTCTGACAGCTGATGGACACATCGTACCTCTGACAGCTGACGGACACATCGTACCTCTGACAGCTGACGGACACATCGTACCTCTGACAGCTGATGGACACATCATGCCTCTGACAGCTGATGGACACATCATGCCTCTGACAGCTGACGGACACATCGTACCTCTGACAGCTGACGGACACATCGTACCTCTGACAGCTGATGGACACGTCAGTACCTCTGACAGCTGACGGACACATCGTACCTCTGACAGCTGACGGACACATCGTACCTCTGACAGCTGACGGACACGTCGTACCTCTGACAGCTGACGGACACGTCATACCTCTGACAGCTGACGGACACGTCGTACCTCTGACAGCTGACGGACACGTCATGCCTCTGACAGCTGACGGACACATCGTACCTCTGACAGCTGACGGACACATCATGCCTCTGACAGCTGACGGACACATCGTACCTCTGACAGCTGACGGACACATCGTACCTCTGACAGCTGACGGACACGTCGTACCTCTGACAGCTGACGGACACGTCGTACCTCTGACAGCTGACGGACACGTCGTACCTCTGACAGCTGACGGACACGTCGTACCTCTGACAGCTGACGGACACGTCGTACCTCTGACAGCTGACGGACACATCGTACCTCTGACAGCTGACGGACACATCGTACCTCTGACAGCTGACGGACACGTCGTACCTCTGACAGCTGACGGACACATCGTACCTCTGACAGCTGACGGACACATCGTACCTCTGACAGCTGACGGACACGTCGTACCTCTGACAGCTGATGGACACGTCGTACCTCTGACAGCTGACGGACACGTCGTACCTCTGACAGCTGACGGACACGTCGTACCTCTGCCTGATCATGAGCAGACCTTGCTTGAACAATGGTTTGTCTCACTGGTGTTGATGCACCAGTTTCACTCCAGCTTCACTGTTTCCACACGAGTGAGTCCAGACTGGGAACAAAAAGAGCACGACGTGTGACGCAGTTACAAGAATGAATTAGTGAATTCAGCATCCCAGTATGTTAGGATCTTCGACAACAGTCCTGAGAGACAAAAGCTAATAAGTGGATTTTAGATGAAGTTATGTAGGAGAAAAGGAAAGAAGTGGAATCATATGACTTTGGAAATTAATTATTTTCCCAGTAAGTTTTTCAGACAGGAGGCGGCTTGGATCCAAACAAACACACCGAGTGGAATTTTCCAATAAAACGATTAAAGCAATGGATTTATTTGCTATTTTATAAATCAAAAATGATACAAAGCAGCTGATGAAGCTGAACTTCAGGACGTTTCCATCGTAGTCTTTAAATGTGAAGGTCGCTGACGGGATGTGAACAAACCGTGCTCGTTCTTCTCGTGTTCAGATCCTGGACGAGGTGGAGCGACGGAGAGGCATCTCAGCGGCGCTGGTTTATCCTTTCATGAGGAGCTTGATGGAGTCCCCGTTTCCAGCTCCTGGGAAGATGATCAAAGTGAAAACCTTCCTGCCTGGTGCAGGGAACGAGGTCAGAGCTGCTGCGCAGCAGAACAGGAAGCGTTTGTAGAATCAGGCTGGAATGAACCTGACGTAGTTGTTTCTGCTCCTTCAGGTCATCGAGCTGAGGCGGCCCACGGACTCCAGGCTGGAGCACGTGGACTTTGACAGTTTGTTCCAATGCCTGAGCGTACGGCAGGTGATACGAGTCTTCGCCTCGCTGCTTCTGGAGCGCAGAGTCATCTTTGTGGCCGATAAACTCAGGTGAGCTGAAGCAGCAACTGGTTGTATCGATAGATTGAGGGTTAAGAGATAAGATAGAACTTTATTGATCCCGCAGGAAATTGTTGTCAGAGTTTCAGTACAAAGGAACATTCACAAGGAATCACACAAGACATAAAAATTAACAGAAAATATAAAAATACCAATAATAAGGTTATAAAACAGGTCAGGTGCAGACAGAAACGTGAAAGTGTTTATTGTGGTGCAGGATTCATTCACATTCATTCAACCTTTATTTATACAGGCTAGCCTCGTTGAGTCACGGGGACTCATTTACAAGAGGGACCTGTCTCACTCACACCAAACAACCATCCACTCTCACACTCACACCTAGGGTCAATTTAGAGTCACCAATCAGCCTAACAAGCATGTTTTTTGGTCTGTGGGAGGAAACCGGAGTACCCGGAGGAAACCCACGCATGCACGGGGAGAACATGCAAACTCCACCCAGAAAGGCCCCGGACCGGGATTTGAACCGGCAACCTTCTCGCTGAGAGGCAGCAGCTCTACCAGTTGTGCCACCGTGCTGCCCAAAATTATTGTTGTATTGCCCCAATACACTATTGAAACTGTATTGTACATTATTGTATATTGTACTGTATTGTAATACACCCCAAAACATATTGTTATCTGATTTATAATAGTCTGATCACATTTTGAAAATGAACAAAGTACTTTATTATTTATTTATTTGGGCAGCACGGTGGCACAACTGGTAGAGCTGCTGCCTCTCAGCGAGAAGGTTGCCGGTTCAAATCCCGGTCCGGGGCCTTTCTGGGTGGAGTTTGCATGTTCTCCCCGTGCATGCGTGGGTTTCCTCCGGGTACTCCGGTTTCCTCCCACAGACCAAAAAACATGCTTGTTAGGCTGATTGGTGACTCTAAATTGACCCTAGGTGTGAGTGTGAGAGTGGATGGTTGTTTGGTGTGAGTGAGACAGGTCCCTCTTGTAAATGAGTCCCCGTGACTCAACGAGGCTAGCCTGTATAAATAAAGGTTGAATGAATGAATGAATGAATGAATTTATGTAAAATGCCCCCTCCCCCATTTTTAGTTGTTACAAAGTAAGATTTTCTCCGAAGCAGTTGTGATAAATGTTGCAATAAATGTAGAAATGTGTCTGTTATTGGTTATTGTCTGCAGAAATAAGATATTCCCTGATTGGTTGGTCAAACCTGTTCCTCCAGTCGTTCAGCTTCATTGTGCTTTTACAGATGTTACTCATTTTAAATGATGTTGGACTCAGATGTTACAGATGTTTGTGTAAGTGGGCTTTATTGATTTATTTATTTATTTATTTATTTATGTATTTATGTATTTATTTATTTATTTATTTATTTATTTATTTATTTTGGACTAAATCATGCGTTTCTGTTAGAGTCAGAGTCAGAGAGAATTTATTGTCATTTGCACCGCATGTAGTACATGTGTTGAAAACGAGATTATGTACACAGGGTCCCAGTTACATCCAACAACAAATGCAAGAGAAAAACAATAATAACATCTAGGATTAACTAAGAGAGACATCAGCTAGTAATACACTAAGCCCTAATGTAGTAGAAAAACATCATTATAAACAGCAGCACGAACATGAGTCATTATGAGCAGATGGTCACAGATGAACACAGCAACAAGAAAACAGATCAGCATCAGCATGATGTGATATTTTGCAGTGTTTATTCTTATTATTTATTTATTCATGAGTCTAACAGCCTCAGGGTAGAAGCTGTTCCTCAGTCTAGTGGTTCTACATTTGATGCTCCTCAACCTCCGTCCTGAGGGGAGTGGGGCAAAGAGTGAGTGTGCTGGGTGAGTGAGGTCTTTCATGATGCAGGTGGCTCTTTTCCTGCATCTGGAGGTGTAAATGTCTGTGATGGTGGGGAGACTGACTCCAACAGACTTCTGTGCAGCCTTCACCACTCTCTGTAGAGCTTTCCTCTCTGCAACTGTGCAGCCTCCATGCCACACGTTGATGCTGGAGCACAGGACGCTCTCCACTGCACACCTGTAGAAGGAGGTGAGAACTGGGCTGCTCAGACCAGCACGTCTCAGCCGTCTGAGGAAGTAGAGTCTCTGATGACCTTTCTTGATCAGGCTGGTGGTGTTGTTGCTCCAGCTGAGGTTATCATTCATGTGTACACCCAGGTATTTGTAGCTGGAGACCACCTCCACCGCAGATCCACCTATATACAGTGGGGTGTGGGTGTGTTTGTTCCTTCTGAAGTCCACAATCATCTCCTTCGTCTTCTTCACATTCATGTGAAGGTTGTTCTCTTTGCACCAGCTCTCCAGATGTTCCACCTCCTGTCTGTAGCTGGATTCATCATTATCTGTGATGCATCCCACCACCGCTGTATCATCTGCAAACTTAACAATATGACAGCCTGGAAGTGTGGCTGTACAATCATATGTTGCAATAAATGTAGAAATGTGCAGTTAGCAGTTTTTTCTAAGCCAATGCAATGATGATATGAAGAAATCCTGAATTGCTTTGCAGTTTTTAGATGAGAAACAATATTATGAAATTGTTGGACCATCAAGTTGCATGGTGGGGCAGCGGTTAGCCTCAGTGGGTGCTGGTTTGAATCTTTGTCTGTAGTGCTTGCATGCCTCTCCACACTTCAGGCTGTTGGTGCAGATTTTAAAGCGACTTTAGGGAGGAGTGTAGGTGAACACGTGTGTCTCCGTGGTGATGAATGGGTGACCTCTCCAGGTTGTACCCCACCTTCTGCCTGGTGATTGCTGAAATAGATACCATCCCCCAGACCAACTTGTTTGAATTTTTATTCAATTTATATTTAAGTGAAACTAAAAGAACAACTAATCAGCTGCATCAACAGCTAAATGGTCTTTAAAAATATGTGATGATTTTGAATCTGCCACCGCCAAACTCTGCTTTGACCATGAACAGGATGATAATATGATGGATGGATGGATGGATGGATGAGTATTGTCTATAGTTTTTGTAGTGTGGAGAACCCCTCCTCATTTACTTCCAACAGTCTCAACTTTTCTAAAATGCTCCTTTTATTCTCAAATGAATGGATCTGTTATCATGTGAAATAATTATTTATAAAATGTTCCAGCATGTTGTCTTTAGCAGATCAGCATCTTCTGACTCTGCTCGCTTGCTCCAACTGAACTGGAAACGTTGTTGGCATTAGATTCACAGTTTCCGCTTTTTATAAAGATTATTTAGTAGTTGAATACACTTAATTATAAGGTGATTAAATTAATCAGAGTAATGTGCAATAATGTAGCAAGATAAAATAAATGTAAATTTATCTGACTTGTACCATTGTCAGCTTGATGGTGACACAAATCATGTCTCCTGACCCAGAAATAAGAAATAACTCAGAGTTAACTTGATAACTCAGAGTTAGACTTGATAACTTGGAGTTAGACTTGATAACTCAGAGTTAACTTGATAACTTGGAGTTAGACTTGATAACTCAGAGTTAGACTTGATAACTCAGACTTAGACTTGATAACTCAGAGTTAGACTTCATAACTCAGAGTTAACTTGATAACTTGGAGTTAGACTTGATAACTCAGAGTTAACTTGAAAACTTGGAGTTAGACTTGATAACTCAGAGTTAACTTGATAACTTGGAGTTAGACTTGATAACTTGGAGTTAGACTTGATAACTCAGAGTTAGATTTGATAACTTGGAGTTAGACTTGATAACTCAGAGTTAGACTTTATAACTCAGAGTTAGACTTCATAACTTAGAGTTATACTTGATAACTCAGTTAGACTTGATAACTCAGACTTAGACTTGATAACTCAGAGTTAGACTTGATAACTCAGACTTAGACTTGATAACTTGGAGTTAGACTTGATAACTCAGAGTTAGACTTGATAACTCAGAGTTAGACTTGATAACTCAGACTTAGACTTGATAACTCAGACTTAGACTTGATAACTCAGACTTAGACTTGATAACTTGGAGTTAGACTTGATAACTTCGAGTTAGACTTGATAACTTGGAGTTAGACTTGATAACTTGGAGTTAGACTTGATAACTCAGAGTTAGACTTGATAACTCAGACTTAGACTTGATAACTCAGACTTAGACTTCAGAGAGTCAGAGAGTCAGAGAGTCTTTATTGTCATTTGCACCGCATGTGGTACATGTGATGAAAACGAGATTATGTACACGGGGTCCCAGTTACATCCAACAACAAATGCAAGAGAAAAACAGTAATAACATCTAGAATTAACTAAGAAAAACATCAACTAGTAATACACTAAGCCTAATATAGTGGAAATAAACAGCAGCACGAACATGAGTTTGTATGAGCAGATGGTCACAGATGAACACAGATGAACACAGCAACAAGAAAACAGATCAGCATCAGCATGATGTGATATTTTGCAGTGTTTATTTTTTATTTTATTTATTCATGAGTCTAACAGCCTCAGGGTAGAAGCTGTTCCTCAGTCTAGTGGTTCTACATTTGATGCTCCTCAACCTCCGTCCTGAGGGGAGTGGGGCAAAGAGTGAGTGTGCTGGGTGAGTGAGGTCTTTCATGATGCAGGTGGCTCTTTTCCTGCATCTGGAGGTGTAAATGTCTGTGATGGTGGGGAGACTGACTCCAACAGACTTCTGTGCAGCCTTCACCACTCTCTGTAGAGCTTTCCTCTCTTCAACTGTGCAGCCTCCATGCCACACGTTGATGCTGGAGCACAGGACGCTCTCCACTGCACACCTGTAGAAGGAGGTGAGGACTGGGCTGCTCAGACCAGCACGTCTAGACTTGATAACTTAGACCTAGACTTGATAACTCAGAGTTAGACTTCATAACTCAGACCTAGACTTGATAACTCAGAGTTAGACTTGATAACTCAGACCAAGACTTGATAACTCAGAGTTAGACTTGATAACTCAGAGTTAGACTTGATAACTCAGAGTTAGACTTGATAACTCAGAGTTAGACTTGATAACTCAGAGTTAGACTTGATAACTCAGAGTTAGACTTCATAACTCAGACCTAGACTTGATAACTCAGAGTTAGACTTGATAACTTAGACCTAGACTTGATAACTCAGAGTTAGACTTGATAACTCAGAGTTAGACTTGATAACTTGGAGTTAGACTTGATAACTTAGACCTAGACTTGATAACTCAGAGATAGACTTGATAACTCAGAGTTAGACTTGATAACTTAGAGTTAGACTTCATAACTCAGACCTAGACTTGATAACTCAGAGTTAGACTTGATAACTTAGACCTAGACTTGATAACTCAGAGTTAGACTTGATAACTTGGAGTTAGACTTGATAACTTGGAGTTAGACTTGATAACTCAGAGTTAGACTTGATAACTCAGAGTTAAACTTGATAACTCAGAGTTAGACTTGATAACTCAGTGTTAGACTTGATAACTCAGAGTTAGACTTGAAAACTCAGAGTTAGACTTGAAAACTCAGACCTAGACTTGATAACTCAGAGTTAGACTTGATAACTTGGAGTTAGACTTGATAACTCAGTGTTAAGACTTGATAACTCAGAGTTAGACTTTATAACTCAGAGTTAGACTTGATAACTCAGAGTTAGACTTCATAACTCAGACCTAGACTTGATAACTCAGAGTTGGACTTGATAACTTGGAGTTAGACTTGATAACTTGGAGTTAGACTTGATAACTTAGACCTAGACTTGATAACTCAGAGTTAGACTTGATAACTTGGAGTTAGACTTGATAACTTGGAGTTAGACTTGATAACTCAGAGTTAGACTTGATAACTCAGAGTTAGACTTGATAACGAAAGTTACTACTGTAACTACGGTTCTATGAATCCCTCCTGACCGCCAGGGGCAGTGCTTCAAGCACGAATGAACATTCTTGCGCATGCGCAGGTCGAGTACAAATAACAACAACGTCACCCCGTGACCTGCCGGGGACCCGCGTGACTCTATATAGGCACGTCACATCCGGGGCCCAGTCCCTCAATCTTCTCGCAAAGCAAGGATTCCGAGGGACTAAGCACCCTGGCGGTCATCCGGGATTCATAGAACCGTAGTTACAGTAGTAACTTTCGTTCTATTTCATCCCTCCTGACCGCCAGGGGCGGTGCTTCAAGCACGGATGACGCATGGCAACATGGTCACGAGGCATCGTCAACGTTCAAGGAACAACCACGTCCCTCACCTCAATGTGAAGGGGAGACATGCTGCTTCAGAACTCCTTGAAGGGGATAGGGCAGAGCCACATTCACCCAGTAAAATCGAGTAAAGGTACTCTGCGACGTCCAGGAGGCCGCACGGCAGATACTGTCCAACGGTACCCC
>JBBPBX010076388.1:0-10907 GCA_038048925.1 Garcialebias charrua | reverse complement strand
AAAACATGATGTCAGTGCAGCTTTAAGAAAACACCAGAATTTAAAAGATAAGCTGAAGCAGATTTCCAAGTTAACAATGTTTGTAAGGAATTAAAGATGTGTTTTTCTGGTGGAACAATTTGTAAAGAAGGTCACATTTTTCAAAAAGTATAAACGTAGCAAAAATTAAAAGCCACAGCACCCATCTCCTGCACAAACCGAATGTTTTGATGTATTGTTCCTGGTTTGAAATGTACTGGGATGTTGTGTTTGTTGAAAATCCTTCCTTCCTTCGTCTGCCTTGGGCCTTTGGGGGGCGGATCTCTGATGCTTCACGGTCGCTACTGAATATTCTATTGGAGGAACCTTATTCACTTATGCATGTTCACAGCCACACACAAATGGATGCAGGGATGTATATGTAGATATCATATGCAGATATGTAGATGGATATGTGATATGAATGTATATGTATATATATTTGTAGGTATGGGTATGTTTATTTATGGAAATCTACTGCAAGGTCATGAATATTATTAGTCGTTATGCATGTCTATTTTGTTGCTGTGTTCTGTCATGTGCTTTGCAGGATTGCGGACGGGGGTTGGGTGTATTTGCCTTGTGCTTTTTTGTGGATAATTGTATCTATGTTTCCTTTCTCTCTATAAAAATAATAATAATAAAAAAATAATAATAATTCATATCGGTGTGAGAGGATGGCTGTGAGGTGAGATGGGAGGCCATCTATAAAAGGGAAAAAAAGAAAGAAAATCCTTCTGACAACAAACACAACATCCCAGTACATTTCAAACCCAGCAGGACTCTCAGACAGAGGCTGGTCCACCTTAAGGACAAAACACCCACACACAAACAGAGTGGTGTAGTGTATGCGGTCCAATGCAGCGAGGACTGTCCAAACCTCTACATTGGGGAAACTAAACAGCCTCTTCACAGACGAATGTCCCATCACAGGAGAGCCCTCCTCTGGACAAAACTCAGCTGTTCACCTCCACCTCACGGACAAGGGTCACTCATTTGAGGACCAGAATGTGCACATTTTGGACCGAGAACACGTTGTTTGAGAGGGGTGTGAAGAAAGCGGTTTATATTAAGCGAGAAAAACCTTCTTAACAGAGGAGGTATCCGATTCCAACTTTCAAAAACGTATAATGCAGCTTTAAGACTGATTCCCAGACAATTTTCACACCTGATGGGAACAGAGGAGCCTCATCTGTGAATTAGACTAACAAAGACCTTAAGAAACCCCTACTGTTAAGGTGTGAGGTGTGATTTGTCAATCTACATAGGTATGTGTGTATCTTATCTCAGCCTTTAAAACCTGATCCCCACACTCTGCTTTTTGAATTAAGAAAGCTCCTCGGATGAAGAGCGAAACGTCTTCTGTTACAAATAAAGTCCAGTTGTTTCTGTATTGAACGTTTTTTAATTTTATCATGTCCTGGATGACTGAGAATCTTCACCAGCATATTCTAAAACAGGTCTCTCTTGAAAAGGAGTCCTCGTGACTCAATGAGACTAACCTGTGTGAATAAAGGTTGAATTAAATAAGACTCATCATGCCCCCCATGTCCCCCCCACCTTCTGGTCCCAAAGAACAGTCCTTGTTCTCACGTCCCTCCTTGGAGAGTCGGGGGGTGGTGTTAGGACGAAGGTCCTGTAATGAGCTTACTGAAAGGCATCCTTATGAAGAGTCCATTTCACACATGAGTGTACCTCCATCTTCTGCTGTGAATGAGCTGAAGGAGGAAAAAAGGGTGCGGGCAGATTCCAGCTGATCTCCTTAAGCTGCCAGGGCTCAGCTGAACTCAACCAGGAGCCAAAGCTCGGCCGAAGGTGTCTCAGGCCTCACTTTGCATGAGAAAACCAGGATTAATCCAAATATTTATCCATGCTGAGAGAGATGTTTTCCCAGTCGAGCCCCCTAAAAAGAAGAACTCTGCTGATGGTTTCTTTTCTTTGGAAACTCTAAGGTCAGAGTCTGGTCTGTGATCCTGAGCGTCCTTTCTTTATAAAGTTGCACAAATCTACCACCTCATCCTGGTCATGGATCCATTTTGATTAGGTCTTTTGAGACCCTCTGCAGAGAGGTATCCATGGCTACCGCTGCCAAAACCACAGTGTCTTGTGAGCTCCCTGGTTTCTCCTTCGGCACACAAGTTCAGCAAGAGATAAAGGGCCAGCGCTCCTCCAAGGAACGCATATCACCCGCCGCTTTACCAAGCTTTTCTAAAGATTTCATGTGATTCAATAGAGCAGAAACCGGTGACCACTCAGCTACTACCACTCCAAAGGTCAGCTCAGTAAAACTGACCGAGTTGCAGCGGGCTTCATGTTAGTTTTTGTGTGTTTGAAGTAGGGGTGGGCGATATGGCTCAAACATTATATTGTGATATTTCATAGCATTCTGACGATAACGATAAATTCCGTGATATAACAACAAAAAAATCATAGTTATTTATTTGACAAAATTAAATTAGCATGTTGCTTTGCAGTATTATATAAAAATTTAAAAAACAACAAGGGGTAATTTTACTGAAATTACTTTATTTTGTGAAGTTTTCAGTCTCCAAGTATAAAAAAAATAAAAATGATCCTTCTGTTATTTAGATTGAAAAAGTCTGCACAAAATATAGATCAACAAAAACCACCACAAAAACAAAAGTGCAGGTGTAGTTTCCCAAAACGACTAAATAAAATGAAGCTTAAGATCTGTTGAGCATAAATGTAACATACAACAAAATATGTTGTCTTTAAAGCTGCACTATGTAACTTTGTAATGCAGTCTGTAACTTTTCTAACAATATATTTTTAACATATTTCTTCACTCTGTCACTATCTACTGACAGACTGATGTTAGACAAAGTAATCTCTGAAAAAAACTATAGTCCCCTTGCTTCTCTATCAGCATTTATAAAAACACTAAAAACACAGAGTGACCCGCCATTAACCAGCCAATAAAAACAGAGTTTGTAACCAGCCAATAAAAACAGAGCTTGAATTTGAATTTCAGCAGGGCCAGGGGGAGCAGAGCCATATATGGCTCTGAGGGGGAGGGATCAGAATGCTTTGCCTGTTGAAAATTTTTCTAAGTTCTGCACTCTACAGAAAGTTACACATAGCACCTTTAAACGAAGTATAACTTCCAGAACTTGTGACAAGGCTGACCCTGAAGCTTGTGGTGTTTTAGCTTCCTCTGTTCCTGCAGGAACAATTCATTTTTTTTTTACTTATCTGTCTCTGATCACCTGCCTCTTGGTCCGTGGACCAACTGTGGAACTCAAGAGACAGTTGAGCTGCGCGTGTTTTTACCAACAGTTTAGAGTGGGGGAGACAGAGCCCGCACCGGCAGCACAGAGCGGGCTGAGGGGAGGGAGCGACAGTTGAACTGTCTGTACCTGCAGTTTAGAGCTGGACAGAGAGAAGCTGAGACGCGCGTTGCTTGTTTTTAGCATTTTAGCTAGCTAGTATTGCGTGCAACTAATTAGCGTTACACCAGTATCGACAGGTGGAGGGGAGGTGCGCAGTTCGGTTTGGTCATTCGGCGCGCTCTGTTGTTAAGGGGGCAGGGCACCCTGAAGTTTTTTTTTTTCAAAACCAATGAAATATTTTAAAGTCAACCCCAATCAGATGTTTAATAATTACATTATCAACAAAAAAAGGCTAAAACAATAAAACATATTTCCAAAAAAAGTTTCAGGTTCCACAGTATCCATAAACGAACGGACAAAATAATCTCAGAGAAGTTGCGGCCTCGTAAACAAAACTCATCTGTTCTCGTGTCATCGGATTTCAGTCCGTTTGAACTAAACCGACTTTCAGGATATATGAAGTAGTAAATCGTTCAAAGGGATGGACTGCGTCCCGACGACACGCAATCTCAGCTCATTTGGCTTTAATGCTTTGTCAAAAACCCACCGGACTAAGCAGATGTGGTTTGGCTGACGTAGCTGGGCTGCTTTTATCTCAGTAGTGTGTAAAGTGCAGCTTTTACACAATATTAAAAAACACAGCTTGCATATTGCTAAAATAAAATAAAAATACACACATGGTAAAAACTAAACTAAACCCCTTTGCGATGTTTTCTGACATTTTGATCTGTGAATCACGGCCTACCTGACCTTGGAGACGACGTGGAAACGCAAAGGTCAACTGTTGTGTGCCACACACTTTTTGTTCAAAGATAAATTAAAGAGAAGGAAGATGGGACAACAGGTACGACGACCCTGATCACCGAAAAACAGCTGCAGACGACGTGCGAGATACAGAGGGGAAACATGGTCCCTTCCAATACGATGCAGGTTTGTATCCAAACAAAAATAAAATAAAATCAGAACGATTCTGGAAACATTTCACTATCGCAATCTTTAGCTCGTTACAGAACAGACGAAAGAATCAGAGCCACTTTAAAGACTACGAGAAACACCTCAAACATGCAGCCAGCAGCACAGCTGGAGTTTAGAATTAAACACTGATCTGCATTAACTGCACCGATCAAAGTGACAAAACAATGGTGTGGTTTTGTCTCATTTGTGTAATTTCTTAGCGGAGTGCTAACTGCACCGCGCCACAAACTGGCTAGGCTGTACAATACTGAAAACAAACATGTGTTTTTGTTGCTTGAAGTTGCACTGTCAATATTAGCTGCGGCTGTTTTCTAATTGCAGTCCAGTAGCCCTTTGCAACGTTGACATTGTGCACATTAATGTTGATGAATCTTTAATATATTGAGCCTTTATTCAAAATCGGACTTTTAATTTTAATTTATTGTTAAAGACCGTGTAAAGTGAAATTAAATTTGTGTTTTTATTTTGTCACACGGCATAAATATGTGTTATTAATCACCCATATAAATCTGACTGATTAAAAACATTGATTTCCTTATAAAATTAAGTCTCAAAAATCATGAAAAAACATGATTTTGCCTTGCTCTAGAACGCTGGGGGCGTGTCGCACGTGGGCGTGGTTTCAGCGCAGTACTGCGCCATGTCCAGCCCCCTTCAGAGCTGAGCTGTGTGGGGAGGCATACGGGGGAAGCAGAGATCCACCTGCTCTGTTTTTATCTGAGTTCTGGCTTCCAGCAGCTCCTTTTTCCAAGAGTTACGCTGTTTTTAGTGCACTAACAACTCTGGTTATGTTTTTAAAGTTGAGGACACATAACTCCGCTGTTATAATCAGCGCTATTTTAGAAGATGAGCGGACTCGCGGTCCGAACCGGTCACATCGCATGCGGGGTCTGATCGCCACACACACACACACACACACACACACACACACACACACACACACACACACACACACAGGTTTGTCAATGTGGTTTAGCCGGACTTTTTCGCCAAACCCGCCCGAAGGTGTAATACGGGGTCTACCCCTTCCCGAGGTCCTAGCGACCTGGGACCAAGCTCAGAGCACTCTAAAAATTTTGAAAAAAATTTGGGTCACTTTAGCTTTCCGATAGGAGCTTCACAGCACGTTTTACCACCCAGACTCCAGTGTGGTTTACAAGGACGTCAAAAAATGTGGTTTATGAGGACAAACATGCATTATGGGGTCTTTAAAGGGACATTTAAACTCCGCCTACTTAACATAAAATTAACATAAAACACACAAATGTGACAGGAGGACAAACATGCATTATGGGGTCTTTAAAGGGACATTTAAACTCCGCCTACTTAACATAAAATTAACATAAAACACACAAATGTGACAGGACACTGCATTAGGAGAACAGTTTTTTGAACTGATTTTATTAAACAAATTAGGCACATACTTTATTTATATTCACTAACAAATCTTCAAATGTTTAAAATAAAATAAAACTTAAATGTTTCAAATAAAATAAAATAAAAACTTAAATTCTGTTGACATATTTACATTATTATAAAACATATTAACATTATATACATATTTCTAAAACAAAATTTTACTTTTTCTGCAGGGTTAATCACAACCTAATGTAAAGTACAGGGGATCCCCGACTTACGAGCGACGAAAGAGTTCCTCAGTCTGAGATGACATATTTACATTTTATAAAACATTAACATTACAAACTTGTACATATTTCTAAAACAAAATTTTACTTTTTCTGCAGGGTTAATCACAACCCAATGTAAAGTACAGGTGATCCCTGACTTATGAGCGATGAAAGACTTCTGAGATGACATATTTACATATTATAAAACATTAACATTACAAACTTGTACATATTTCTAAAACAAAATTGTACTTTTTTTACAGGGTTCACCACAACCCACTGTAAAGTACAGGTGATCCCCGACTTACGAGCGACGAAAGAGTTCCTCAGTCTGAGATGACATATTTACATATTATAAAACATTAACATTACAAACTTGTACATATTTCTAAAACAAAATTGTACTTTTTTTACACGGTTCACCACAACCCACTGTAAAGTACAGGTGATCCCCGACTTACGAGCGATGAAAGAGTTCCTCAGTCTGAGATGACATATTTACATATTATAAAACATTAACATTATAAACTTGTACATATTTCTAAAACAAAATTGTACTTTTTTTACACGGTTCACCACAACCCACTGTAAAGTACAGGTTATCCCTAACTTACGAGTGACGAAAGACATCCTCAGTCTGAGATGCTGTATTCAGCTCAGTCTTATAAAGACTTCCTTAGTCTGAGATGTTGTATTCAGCTGAGTCTTATAAATAAAGACTTCCTGATGACAGCCAAAACCAGCTGCTCACATGATCAAGGAGGACCATCAGCCTAAACATTGCCCATTTTCTACATCCATCCATTATCTTTACCCGTTTCTTCCATTTTGGGTCACGGGGGTCGCCGGTGCCCATATCCAGCAATCATAGGGCAAGGGGCGGGGTGCACCTTTCACGGTTCGCAAGTTTATCACAGGGCATCACATTTGTTACATGAAAACATAAAACACTAGAAAGCTTGTTGAACAAGACACATACTAAAATTAAAATACCCTGATGAATGCTCAATAATTCTAGTAGAATAATCAAAAAAGCTAAGTCTGGTCCTCAGGACATTCAAAAAAACAACACAAAGAAAAGCAAAAAAAAAAAACTGGAAATGTTTAGTCTTTTGTCCAAGTCTGGAGATAATGTATTCAACTCAGTATTATAAATAAAGATTTCCTCAGTGTGAGGTGCTGCATTCAGCTTAGTCTCATAAATAGCACCCTCTCACAGTGGATCAACCAGTTTGCAGGTCCTCCTTGATCATGAGAGCAGCTGGTTTTGGCTGTCATCAGCAAATTGGTTGATCCACTGTGAGAGGGTGCTATTTATAAGACTGAGCTGAATGCAACATCTCAGATTGAGGAAACCTTTCGGACAAATGACTTCCACAGTCTTGGATGCTGTACTCAGCTCAGTCTTATAAATAAATACTTCCTCAGTCTGAGGTACTGCATTCAGCTCAGTCTTATAAATAGCACCCTCTCACAGTGGATCAACGAGTTTGCTGAACAGCCAAAACCAGCTGCTCTCATGATCAAGGAGGACCTGCAAACTGGTTGATCCACTGTGAGAGGGTGCTATTTATAAGACTGAGCTGAATGCAGCACCTCAGACTGAAGACGTGTTTCGGACGAATGACTTCCTCAGTCTTACATGCTATGTTCAGCTCAGTCTTATAAAAGAAGACTTCCTCGACAAAGTTTTTTTTACAGTTTTTACATCAAAGTACAATTCAAACAAAAACACTTTCATCGATTCATTGCAAACCTGTTGCTTCCTCTCACATTCCTCCTTGGTGATCAGTTCACCTCGATATTCCAAAAGAAAGTCATATTTTGCAAAGGATTTATTTGCTAAGATTCCTCAACCTAGTTATATAAATAGGAAAAATTGTATTTTTTGTTAACACTAATAAAGCTCCACATACCTTTTAAGTTCACTGATAAATTTGATGACAAGGCCCTAAATAAAGACTTCCTCAGTCTGAGGTGCTGCATTCAGCTCAGTCTCATAAATAGCAAACTCCACTTGAGATTTCATGATAGAATGCAGACTGCTTTGCCTTATGTTTTAAATGTGTTTTCTCCAATATTCCTTGTGTCAGGAGAAAAGCAACATTTTGAAGTGCTGGGAAAAACAGGGAAACTTGTGTCTGACATATTAGGATCAGATATTGCTGCTTTTTCCAGAATCTGTCCAACTTTGGACTGGCTACATTGAAGGGGGACACAGAGACATCTGGACAAGTCTCAGTCTATCACAGGGACACATTTACAAGTCTCCAGTCCATCACAGGGACACATTTACAAGTCACCAGTCCATCACAGGGACACGTGGACAAGTCTCCAGTCCATCATAGGGACACCTGGACAGGTCTCCAGTCCATCACAGGAACACATTTTTAAGTAATATAATAATAATAATAATAATAATAATAATAATAATAATAATAATAATAATAATAATAATAATAATAATAATAACTGACAAGTTATAATAATAACAAGTCTCCAGTCCATCACAGGGACACCTGGACAGGTCTCTTCTCTTAGAATTGAGAAAGCCTTTTGGATGAAGGGCGAAACGTCTTCTGCTACAAATAAAAGTCCAGTTGTTTTTTTATTGAACACATTTTTTTGATTGTAACAAAGACCTCGGTACATACCAGGCAACTAGGTTATTAGTCATTTCATTATAAAGCCAGGTTGCATAGGTACCAGGTACATACCAATTGAGTACAAGATAACATGTCATTTTATAGAATAGTCTGGTACAAAATATACATACTGGTTAAATAACCAGTATGCTACCAGTATCTGGGGTATGTACCTTTCTGTATTATGTATTAATATTGTATAAATCTGTGTTACACTTTTAAATACTTTATTTAAAAAAAAAGTTCCTCCATATTTTTTTCAACCTGTAGCTTGGATATCTTTGCCAGTTGTGTTGGGGGAGCTGGTAATCTGTAAAATTCCCTGTGAACACGGATGTCATGGCCCAAGAAGTCTGCAACCTGGTCAAGTTCATTGTTTTTTAAGTTCAAGACTTGTGAGAGCGTGGCTACATGTTTCCGTAGTTGTGTTGACCTGAGGAACTCTGGGTGCTATGCTCCACACTGGCTTGCATGAACACGCAGACTGTCCTGTCCTCTGTAGTGACTCATTGATTTAGGTCTTGCAAATAGAAATAAGTTTGTTTGTAAAACAACACATGTCTCTCTCTTACTTGCCAATAAAGTCAGTGCATCCACCACATTTGGTGCGAGTAAAACTGCAACCTTTCGGCCTCTTTTCACAATGATTTCAACCCGAGTGAAATGGCTGCAGAGCTTCTGTTCAACCGTTGACAAACCCATGGCAACATCATCATGGAGCTTGGTGGTGTCACGCTCCATAAAACTTCGTAGGTGCATCTTTGAAACCTCTCCTGCTCGTCTACGATTGAACACAATGACCTATGCAAGTGTAACTTTTGCAAGTTCTGCATAAGTCTGGGGGCTGGCTTCATCTTTCAAGGTGTTAAAGGCATTTTCTCCTGATTTATTCAGATGCTGATGCAGAAGCTTAACATCTTCAGTGAATGGTAATGTTAATGGCCTATTGTATTTGGCATGATTTTAAGTGCTAAGGGCACTATGAGACACCATCTCTGACCATTTTGATGAGCACAGTTTTTTGAATGCGTCTGACGACTTCATCAGTTGTTCATCTTCTGCCATGAGTGCTCGGCAATGAACAAGGTTACAGATTTTGTTCAGTGTATGTCCCAGTTTTATGGCAAGGCTTGTTTTTTTGTATGAACGTGTTTCTTCATCAAAGCCTGACACAGTCTTTACTGCTTGCACAACTCTCTGGAAGTTAGCAGGTTTCACAGCATCCTCTAGGTTATGTATTGCATATTTTGTGCGCAGACATATCAACAAACGGCCAACTTCATGAAGCTTTTGTCGCATGTAGTCGTATTTTGAGGGGTCTTGTCCATGTCTGTTGTGGAGTGACTGAGCAAACTGAATAATACACAGGTCATTTCTCACAGCTGAGGTAACATCGTCGGGTTTCATACTTTTAATGATCTTACAAACACCACTTCAGATTTCATGATAGAATGCAGACTCTTTAGCCAAAGCCAAACTCAGCACTTTGGCTCTTCCAGGTGGATTATCCATATCCATATTTTCTGGCTTACAGGGGCATCTACGGACATGTCTCCATAGTTGCTTTTGAACGTACATTCCTTCACAGTAGATACAGTGAATAAATGTTCCATCTACGGCCTTAGCTTTTGTCTTTCTCTTCACTTTCAAGGGCCCTTGTCCACCTTGTAAAACTGCATTGTTATGCTTGTGAATTCCCCTGTTCCTCAATTTTTCTAATAAAACTTTGCGCTCTTTAGAATCCTTGTGAAGGGAAAACAGTTGGATAATTTCAGGATGCGTCTGGTGTGTTTGCAAATGGCGTGAAATTTTAGTTTGTGGCTTACCACAAACATAACAGAAGTTTTGTAGACATGTAATCTGCTTTGAGGATTCCTGTTTGAGAAGCTCATCTTTTCTGTCTGGTTTATCCTTTGAGTATGTGGTAGAAGTGGCTTGGCCTGATGTTTTAAATGCGCTTTCTCCAATATTACTTGTGTCAGGAGGAAAGCACCATTTTGACGTGCTGGGAAAAACAGGGAAACTTGTGTCTGACATATTAGGATCAGGTATTGCTCCTTTTTCCAGAATCTGTCCAACTTTGGACTGGCTACACTGAAGGGGGACACAGGGACATCTGGACAAGTCTCCAGTCCATCACAGGTACACAGGGACAAGTCTCCAGTCCATCACAAGGACACGTGGACAAGTCTCCAGTCTATCACAGGGATACCTGGACAGGTCTCCAGTCCATCACAGGTACACAGGGACAAGTCTCCAGTCCATCACAAGGACACATGGACAAGTCTCCA
>JBBPBX010076387.1:0-17124 GCA_038048925.1 Garcialebias charrua | reverse complement strand
AATTATACTGCTGGTAATGTGCCATGAGTACTACAACTGTAAAGAGCAAATATACTCATATTCACACATTCATGCTGCTCTGTAAGTTGAAGGTAAAAAAAAAAATTTAAAGCAAAAGAGCGAAGGATGGATCTCTTAAACAACACCTCTTCATTTTCATTCAAACACATGCAGGGATATCACAAACAGAAGAAATGATGGTGTTGATCAGTAAAATGGGTGCAGCTATTATGGTGGGATATCATTACCCTGATTTAATCCACACAGGTGTGAAGAAGGTAAAACAATGATCAACACTGAATACTGAAGGAAATTTAATTTATTTTAGTCTTTCACGTACTCTGAACAGAAGTAAAACCAGTTGTGTACGAAGCACATTACAGAGAAATACAAATAAGAGACATCCAGTTTACCCGAGAATTTAAAGACCACTCAGACTGTTGAGACTTTTAAATCTTTGCTCAAGACTCCTCTATATTCCTTGGCATTTGATCCTCGCAGAGTCTGAGAACAAATTTTGAGCAGATGTTATTGTTATTGTGTTAACTTTATTATGTTTTAGTGGCACTAGATGCATTTTACTCTTTTATTCTTATTTTTATCTGTTTTAACTGTAAAGCACTTTGGTTTATTTGTTTATTTATTTGATAGGGACAGACACACATCGACATAGACAAACTGAGTAAAACAGCAGCCCCATGTTTGCATCATAGTGCAATAGCAACAGCTAATTCGCAGCACTTGTCCCTAGATGGGCTTTAAAAATAAATAAATAAAAATAATAATAATAAAAATTGAAGTGGTAATCATTTAAAATAGCACAACATAATTAATACAAAACAGAGAAATGTAATATGCCGAAAATGGGTCGAAATGGGTATCTGTTTTTGACATAACCAGAGTTTTGTTTGCTTTTTAAACATATTGAAACTGGTTGTGGATTTTATAATAGCAGGAAGAAAGTTCCAAACTGTAGATCCTCTCACCGACGGAGAACCTTGTGCAAAAGTGGTTCTTCTAAAGGGGACCTTACAATTTCCATTCAAAGCCGCTCTGGTAGATCTGCTATTGCCGTGCAGTCTCTATATGCAATCACTTAATGGTGTAGGTGCAAATCCATTTAAACACTTAAAAATCCATTTTAAAACATTATAATTTATAAAATTCGTAAAATCCAGAATGTTATATTTACTCAAAATATGACAAGGATGGAATCTAGTTGGCTTTTGGTATAAAACCTTTAAGGCTTGATTATAGAGACTTGCTAAAGGTTTGAGTGTAGAATAAGTGGTCTGGGACCAGACAGTAGATCCATAAGAGAAATGTGAGAGGATCAGTGAGTTTAAAAACATCTCTGCACAGTGAGGTGTCAAACAATGTCTAATAATTTTAAAACAGTTTATATTAGATCTAACAGTTTTGCAGATTTTATCAACTTGGCTCTTAAAATTTAACTGGGCTTCCAGAATAATTCCTAAATATTTTTCTTGTGATACTTGCTCAGTGTAGTCACCATTGATCTGGATATTTAAGGATTGTAATGGTCAGCTTCGATTGTTTTTATGTGCTATATAAATAAAATTGACATTGACATCCATAATGATAATGAAACATTTTGCGTCCTCGTCAGCCACAGTTAGTCTTTTAAATACAGTTGGATAATTCCTAAATTTGAAATAACCTTGACATAATCAATAAGTGTTACTTTGTTAAAATGTGACGATTGTGGCTATACCCAGATATAAGGACCAGCGAGACTAGAGACCAAGACTCAGAATCATTTTACAGTGTTTATTTACAAGGTGAAATATACGCAGTTAGCCAGGGGAGGGACTGGAAGTGTTGGTGGTTGAGGTCAGGTGTGGGGAGAGTTGAGCCAAATGGTTCCAGGTGAAAGAGGTGAGGGTGAACAGCAAGTGGTAGGAAGGCGTGAAGGCAGCTGATGGGGCACAGGGGAGCTTGAGAACCACAGAAGAAGACTCGGGAAAGCAGGGCATCAAAGGTAACTCGCTGGAGGCACAGAGACGTTCCCACCCTCATCTATGGTCATGAGCTTTGGGTTATGACCGAAAGAACAAGATCTCGGATACAAGCGGCTGAAATGAGTTTTCTCCGCAGGGTGTCTGGACTCTCCCTTAGAGATAGGGTGAGAAGCTCAGTCATCCGGGAGGGACTCGGAGTAGAGCCGCTGCTTCTCCACATCGAGAGGAGCCAGTTGAGGTGGCTCGGGCATCTGGTTAGGATGCCTCCCTGGTGAGGTGTTCCGGGCATGTCCCACCGGGAGGAGACCCAGAGGAAGACCCAGGACACGCTGGAGGGACTATGTTTCTCGGCTGGCCTGGGAACGCCTTGGGATTCCCCCAGAGGAGCTGCTCCAAGTGGCTGGGGAGAGGGAAGTCTGGGCCTCCCTACTTAGGCTGCTACCCCCGCGACCCGACCCCGGATAAGCGGACAAAAATGGATGGATGGATGGATGGATGGATGGCACAGAGAGAAGCACAGTACATGTATTTAGCTTTGACCACAGGTAGAAGGCTAGAACAAGTCTACCGTTGGCAGGTAATGCTCCAGCGCTGGCCGAGTGTCTTCTGAGTCCTCTTATACTCCTCATGCTCATCAAGTTGCAGGTTCACAGGTGAGGCTAATTAGAGTCTGACTGTGGGAGCAGGGGCTGGCAGAGCAGAACTCCCACATGAAAATTATAAATTTTAACCACAAATGATGAAAAACATGAAAATAGTCATTTCAGGTAAGATAAAACTGTATTGATCCCGTAGGAAATTGTTGTGCCAGAGTTTCAGTACACAGGAGCATACTGTATTTTCCGCCGTACACGTCGCACCGCCCTATAAGTCGCATCAGTCCAAACATGTCTAATAAAGTGGAAAAATACATAAATACGTCGCTTCACCGTATACGTCACATCTATTATGCGTCACCGCTGGTGTGTCGCATTTCTTACGCGTCACCGCTGACCACCCGGAAATGTGGGCCGGTGTTGCGCCAAAAATCGATTGGCTGCCAAATGTCACCCGCGGTAGCGTGCACGGGAGGACTTTAACAAGAATTTAACAAAATCAACACTTAAAAACAACAATTTGTTCGCTTGAAATTATAGCAAAGGTGTGTCTCAGTTGAACATTTACTTAATAAATGCACTGCAATGGTCAAATTCACTGCATTTCGCCAGGGCGGCGCAGTGAAATGAAGCTGATTTGATGGTTGCTCCAAGCAGCGAGTATAACAAAGGTGGCTTACTACGGCAAGCTGATTGTGTCATTAACAGTCACTTTTACCTATTATATGGCACAACGGCATGCCAAACAGCTTGAGTGCCATCTAGCAGCTGAAAATGGTAGTGTTCAATATTTTCAGTCAGAATGAATGAAAACGGTCATATCTCAGCCAAAAGTTGGTTTATAAATATGGGAACAAATCCATAAATACGTTGTTTCGGCGTATAAGTCGCAGGGCATGCAAATTATTCAAAGAAACTTGAATTAAAGGGATAATACTGTACAGAATATAACAAATAACAGAGAATATAAAAATACCAACAAAGGTCCAAAACAGATCAGGTGCAGACAGAAACATTAAAGTGTTCATTGTAGTTCAGGATTAATTTTATTGTCCTGTGCGTAGAGAAATGGGGAGGAATTAAAAAGTTTGATAGCCACAGAGAGGAAGACTTTCTGTGGTGTTCTGTGGAGCACTTCGGTGGTCTCAGTCTACGACTGAAGGTGCTAAGAGTTAGGGCTGTGTAATAATATCGATATTGCGATATATATACAGTATATCGATTTTTTTTTCTTTCCTAGAAAAAAATGTATATTCATCCGCAAGTATTGTACCTCTGCATCCCTGGCACCAGTGTATCCTCAGAGAGAGTCTTCTCCACCGCTGGAGATATCATCACTGCGCAGAGAAGTGCACTTCTCCCAGAGCACGTCGATCAGATTCTATTTCTAAACAAAAATCTGAGGAGAATGTAGCTCACTTGGTCTGCAGAGTAGACTTTCTGTTTAGAGTTCACTTATTAGTCAGGGTCTATCTACAGGCCTTAAGCTGCTCTGCTAAGATGGGTGCATTTGAAGTTAAATGTTCTTCATTACTTGAATTATAGACTGTTTTGGAGAAGTCATATTACTGTTTACTTACCAAGCACTTAGAGTGATTCCTTCAGATGTTAAGTGTCAAGGTTAAAAAGGTTTCAAACTATTCAGAGCAGGGCACTTGGTGCACTTTATTTACTTTACAAATGCATGTAAGCTACAGTTTTTACTGTTTCAATTGAAAGAAACATGTTTTCTCACCACTTCTTTGATTCATTTTGTCCAGCTGTCGACTTTAAGTCTGTGTCCATGTCCAACCAGAGCCAAGTATTGTGTAGTTGGTGCTTTTAATCAGTTTTCAGTTAAATTAATTCAATCCAAGTCTATAACAGTCTCAAAATGTCACCAAAATCACTCTGTCCCTCTAAAATCTTTCAGAAAATCGCAAAAGTGTATTGAATTGTATCGTTTGCTGAATATCGCAATATATAGCGTATTGTGAGCAGAATATCGTGTGTCGTATTGTGAGATTATTGTATCACTACAGCCCTAGTAAGAGTCCAGGGTGTCATGCGTGACGTGATGTGTTGTTCAGGATCTGGAGCAGTTTCCTCAGCGTCCTCTGCCAGATATTTATATGTTTGTTCATTTTTAGACAAGTGCAACATTTAGTGATAACTGCTGATAATGCGGAGCTGCAGGTGAGGACTAGACTGGTTTTGACCCAGTTGGTCTTGCAGGTTTCTGATCTCTGTGATGAAGGTGTGTCTCTGTGCAGACTGTGCTTTGGTTTGTAGTTTGTGCTACAGCGGCGCTGCAGACTAGAGAACAGACGACGGGTTATTATTTCCTGCAGTCCTCGTCCCCCTCCGCTCTGTTTTATAGCTGCAGCTGTGTGTGTGTGGTGGTTTTCTCTCTCTTCTTACTTATTGTGTGTCTCAGCAAAAACCGACCCCGTTACAGCCCAACGTGCACAGACGCCGCTGCAGTTTATCTCACATCCAATACTGTATACTGAGCAGGTTTTACTGACCGACAGGAATGTCTGCTCGCTGTGCATGCATGTGCACTGATGTGTGCTCGTAGCGTGTCCCACCCCCTGCATGCTGTCTTCCACCATAACGTGGATAGAGGTTCTGGATCCCTCTTGAGCCAAACTGAACCTGACGGACGTCTCGCGCGTCGCCTTTTCACAGCATTTCTAAAACTTCCTTTTCTGGCTTGGTGCAGATTTTAAAATCGTTTTAATAAAAGCAGCGAGTGCTGGCAGATGTGTGCGATCAATATTATGGATGAAAGGAGCTTTAGCTGTTTTTTGACAAGGGAGGTCGCTGCCAGAGTTAAAGGGCAGCTCCTGCGATCGATGTAGGGTCAAAGGTCACTATAGTCTCGTTTTTCTGGATCAATATTTTCCTAATCTTACTTTAATCTGCATAAACCTCCTTTTTTTAATTATTTATTCATTTTCAGTTAAAATTGAATAATTATTAAAACAAAACAAAAAATACGATTTACAAAGAAAATGAAAGGCAACAGAAAGAAGAAAAAAAATCTTATAACATCTGCTCCTTTAAAAAAAGAAGAAAATACCGGTACTTGTGAAATAAAATAGATTCAAACATAAATGGTCTTTAAATAACATAACAAGCCAAAAAACGATTTTGTGCCAAGAACAACCGATTTCAATAAGAATATGCTAAACAATTACATGTTTTTTCAATAAACTACTTTTTACCAATAAGAATATGCTAAACAATTACATATTTTTTCAATAAACTACTTTTTACCATTTCTTTAAACAAAAACATTGAGGAAGCTTTTTTACAATTATTATCCAAAACATTCCACAGTTTTATTCCTTGAACTGATGTGCATTGTTCCTTTGAGTTTGTTCGAATTCTTGGTTTCACAAACATTTCTAGTCCTTTTAATTTGTAACTACTGACTCTCTTAATAAAATAGGATTGAATATTTCGAGGTAAGGAATTTGTATGAGCTCCGTACATAACCTGAAGAATTCCATAGTCAACCAGTTCATAAAACTTTAATAAATTTAACTGATGAAACATATGTTAGATGGGTGAGTGTAATGCTTTCCTGTGATGATTCTTATTGCTCTTTTTTGTAAAATAAAAATAGAATTTGTAAATGTGTTGCATGCCTTCCCACAAACTTCAACACAAAAAGTCAAATATGGAAGAACTATAGCATTATACAATATAAGTAATGCTTTGTCATTAAATAATTCTTTAGCCTTTGTTTATGTGAAGTTGGCAGATAAATTAATATTTTTCTTCCTGGCTGGCTTTAATTTTACAGTTACCCTGATTTGAACATGTTTTGACGCAAACGCCTCGTTCTTGATGGCTGCGCTGGTTTCCAGTAGCAGAGCGGCCACGTTGCCCTGCCCCGCCGCTGCTTCCTGTCTCCGCCACTTCTGCACATGCAGGAGACGTGAGGCTCCATGTCTCCTGCTCATCAACGTTTCTCTTTCTGTTCACTCACGCCTCTCCCTCTCTGCTGCTTTCGTCGTCTGCGAGAGGAAGTGGCTGTGCTCTGCAGGGTGCCGTTGCAGAGAGGGAGGATGGGGGAGGAGGGTGCTCGCAGCCCAGTAACGCACTCAACCACAGATGGTGGAAGGAGGTTGTGAGAGACCGAGGAAGTAAAACGATCGCAGCGACAGGCAGGGAGGAGAGAGGGGTGAGACAGAGAAGAGCTCGTGTGGGAGGAATCCGTTCGTCAAAGCGATGGATAGAGGAGGAAAGGGTCTTGTAGCTAAAATATCCTCTGCTGCTGCTTGCTCTTGACTTCAGGCACTGATGGATGCATAACTAATCTTCTGCCGTCAGGACTTTGTTGCTTCGCAGAGACCGGAGCAAAAAGGATGTGGTTTTGCACGCGTGCCTTTATTTGTTTGCAGGTTTGGCAGGTGCACTCAGGTGAACAGGGTTCACTGTAAGCTGACTCCATGACACCACCGGCCACCTATATGTGCGAGGAGGACTCCCAAACTTTGTGCGTTCACGTCAGCTGTTAACAGATGCCGCAGGGCCTGTTTGTGGCACCAGTGTCGCAGTGTTCTCGAGCGCACGCTCGTCAGGAGGAAGTGACACGTCTGAGCTCGTATTTCCTGGTTCCCTCTCCGGTGACACTCAAAGTGCCAAATCCAAGTGGAGTTCACCTGTTTGACCTTAGCAGGTGGGACTCGAGCTCTGTGGATGGCATCGGAGGAGGAGCGCTGACTTCTTCTGGGTGAGTGGAGGAACGATTGAAGCGTGTGGACTCTGATTGTGGCCGAGCGTCGCTTCGTTTCGAGGCAACCCGACATTTCTCGAGCTGTCGGCGAGCTGCCGTGGGGCTGAAGTCGCCCTTATAGGCCTCTCCATGACTGTCAGTACAGTGATGACCCCCTCCATGACCAACAGTAACAGCATGAGCAGCGGGTACTGCAGCCTGGATGACGAGAGCGAGGACTTCACTTTCTTCACTGCCAAGACCTCGTTCTTCCGCAAACCCAAGCATGCAACGAAGGTAAAGATCGCCGTCACAGTAATGGAGGAGGTTCTGTTCCGTGACAGAATCAAAGAACAAGACGGTTGATGTTTCAGTAAGACTGGGACAAAACTGATGTTTGTTTGAACCAAAAAAATGCAGCCCAGAAAGCAGAAGTCAAGCAAGGAAGTTGCGTTAAAGCAAGCCTTTAGGTGTGTGTGTGTGTTACCGTCATACATCTGCATTGTGTAAACGCTGATCTGCCAGCTTTTCTTATCAACCATATTGCTCCGGGCAGCTCGTTTATCAAGCGAACGACCCGTATAGATCGAGCAGGGCCTGAGCGCGCACACGGCTGGACTCGGGCCCTGCACGGTTTCATCCCTGGACGCGACCTGGCTGCAGAGATAACGAGTGTTTGCAGAGATGCTAATGATCCGAACTCCATAATGGCTTCCTCTTTACGAGTGGGAGAGGTTTCTGTAGAAACTGAGCTCATACTTTGTGCACCGAAGCAAATGTGGCGTGCGTGAGTGTGCTTGTGTGTGCAGATTATTTTGTAGTTGCCATAGCAACTCATGGTTTTGTTGGCACTTTTCGCATTTTCGAAGATTCCCCTCTGATCTGCTTTCACACATAATTGTATGATGAACCATTTGCGCCACATGTAGAACTTTCCCTCTTTGTTGGTGAGCCTTTTCCAACAGGCGTTGGTGCTCGATTGGTGATCGAGTGTCAATTAAGTAGAGAATAGAAAGAAAACAGGAGCCTGAGATGGCTCCATGGGCAATTACATTGATGTGGATCGTCCTCAGGCTCTCTCGTGATGTCCTCGTCTTGCACTCGCTTTGGTGTCTGACTTGAAGAAGGTACAGTCTGAATAATTGACCAGCTGTGTTGTCAGCATGCAGAGTTAGGGTTGCTGCTATGCTGACGCAAACGGGTATTCAGGTTAGCTTGTCTGGCCTGTCAGCATGGAGGCTTATAACCACGGGAGCACATTGTCAGATGGAAGGAGGTGCACGGCATCATCAAGCCTGAGCTGTTCCCTTGCAGTCCTCACAGAGCAGACTGTCCTGCTTTCAGCTGTGTTTGCATATGGAAATGAAGTATGCAAAGGGCTGTCCTGTGAATAGAAGCACTATCATTTACAATGTGTCTGTTGTCTGTTCAGTTTTCTTTGATCCAAAAATCAATGTTAAAATTGTAATGTGCAAAGCTCCTGGGAAGCCCACTGCAGTATATGGCACGGCATGGGTTTCTTTCCATCAGGGTCTCCTCTCCATCCCTGCATCCACCATTTGGCCACAAATCTGTCGTGAAGAAAGCGCCACGCTTTTCGGACTGCCTCGACCAACTGCTCCTCAAAGCGGTCCATGTTCCCTCAACAGCCGGTTTCTGGAAGCAGAGAGGCAAAATGACAACTTTGCTGTCCAAGTGCTCTTCTTCGTAAACAAACACGAACTTCTGGCCAGTTCTACAAAACTTTACCAATACTCCTGTGAGGAAAAGTTTAGCCTGGGTCTTGTGTCAAGAAGGTGTGAGTGAAGCTATAACATGACACGATGTTCATCGTTCTACTATAGTACGTCAATGAGAGCCGATTTTTCAGGTTCAGATGGAGTATGCAATATCCTTAAGCTGCTAATTTTTATATTGTATGTTTTAAAATACAGGTTTTAATGTGATTCAGTTTTTTTTTTAAATAACGTTTAGCCCAGTTTGATTTGTTGGGAGAGTATAAATGATTTAAAGATCCACTGACATGATTTTTCTACTATTCATCAAATTGCTCAAAATATATATATTTTATCATTTAAATATGTTAGTTTTTGCAAACAAAATGATAAATCACTTTAATTTTGCTTTAAAAGTGATTTTGAACTTCAAGCCGTGTTTAATCATGGGAAATCCGTTTACACCTGAACGCACCATCTGTGACGTAATGTCCAGAGTGAGAGGCAGAGGGCTCCAGTCTCTTCAATAGCGGACATTTTAAAACTTGACTAATTTATCAATCTAGGTGAAGATTTGAGCTATTTGTCTTCATTTTGGGAAGCAGAAAATAGTTTGGGTGATGGAACAAGAAACAACAGGATCTAATTTAGGTCTGATGCTGTATCAGACTGACCTTCATGTGGAGCTGCGCACACCGTGACAAGCTCAGAGCTCTGCCTCAACTCTGGACATTACATCACAGATGGTGCGTTCGGGTGTAAACGGATTTCCCACGATTAAACACAGCTTGAAGTTCAAAATCACTTTTAAAGCAAAATTAAAGTGATTTATCATTTTGTTTGCAAAAACTAACATATTTAAATGATAAAATATATATATTTTGAGCAATTTGATGAATAGTAGAAAAATCACGTCAGTGGATCTTTAAACTATACAATTCTAAGCATCATAGACAATAAATTTGATTACAATTCAAAGGGTTGTAATGCCCTTAATAAAACAAATACAGTATTGATGTGTCTTGATGCGTCCTTGCCACACTTCCAACAAAAACCTGACTATAGACCCTCTTGGGCCTAAAATCCCCCTAAATGTTTTGATCTGCGCTGCAATGCAACATTGCTTTCGTTCAAACAAGGTCATTGGAAGTACTGTAAATGAACTAAAGGAGTCAAAATGTTGAGGACGCAGACCCGCTCTCTCTTCTACGTTTCTACACATTTGGTTTTGGACCTGTTGAACTTGTGAATAGCTGTAATGATCACGTTCTGTTGCGGCTCCAAAGTATGCTCAAGCATCAGTTTTCAAGGACTGGATGTAGACACAGATCCTCTGCATTAAAGCTTGAGATGGACTCTCTTTCATGTTGGGTAGAAATGCCTTTCACTCGATACTCCAGCTGTAGCTACCACTGCTTCTCATCTACCTTCTCCTGCTGGAAATTTGCACATAGAGTGGCTCGTCATTGCAATTTGTCCATTTAACGTCAATAAAGGGGCGGCTGTGGCTGGGAGTGGTGGCGCAGAGGTTAAGAAGGTGCGCTTGTGATCGGAAGGTCGCCGGTTCAAGCCCCGGTACCGACAACATCAAAGATGTGGGTGGGATAAGTGAAGCGGTCACAATTGTCTCCACCCTCATCTGCCCCACTCTGGGCCCTTGAGCAAGGCCCTTAACCCACACCATCTGCTCCCCCGGGAACCCTAGATATCAGCTCTCTGCTCCACACAGAGGGTTGTGGTTGCTCGGTGGTCTGTGGTTGTGTCAGGAAGGGCATCCGGCGTAAAAACTGCCAAATCTTCGTGCGACCAGTTCGCTGTGGCGACCCCTAACGCAGGGAAAAAAGCCGAAAGAAGAAAAAAAAAAAAAAAAAAAAGAAGAAAGGGGCGGCTGTGGCTGAGTGGTTAGAGCAGTCGTCCTCCAATGGGAGAGTTGGGGGTTGGATTCCACCAGCAGTCACATGTTGAAGTGTCCATGGGCAAGACACTGAACCCCTCATTGCCTCCGATGTGTGTCCGATCGGTGTATGAATGATCTAAAGCACTGATTATTCTTTGTAGAGATCTAATAGAGTGCTGTATGAATGGGTAAATGCGTGCCCAGATTGTGTTGTAGAGCTTTGAGTGTCTTGATGAGATAGAAAGGTGCTAAATAAGTGCAGTCCATTTACCATTTAAAGCAGGAATACAGCTTTATATGCAAAAGTTACAGTTTCATGCCTCAAACAGCCAACTTGTTAACACATCTCAGTTGTGTGCACACCAAGAACTGTCCAAGCACAGTACTTCCCCACCTGAGAGTTCTCCCTTTTGCATTCCGCACTTATCAGCGTTAAAGTGCATGTGACATGCATATCCACAAATCCAAAAAGTGGAAGAAAACATTAACATCCATCCATCCATTATCTTCACCAGCTCCTTCCTTATTAAGTCACGAGGGTCTCTGGTGTTCATGTCCAGCAGTCGGATATTTGTCATAATGCACATTATTTTACACATTTTGTCACATCACTGGTTTAATTTCTTTACAACTTGGTGCATCTGAAGTGAAACAGGAAGTGGCATCAAAGAGGAACTCTTTAAAAGGGGAACTCCTGGTCTTTGTTCATTGAAACAATATTTGAACTCTGATAGTGACTCAGGAGATTTTTTTTGTGCTATTTTTCATTTCACATGCACTTTAAATATGAATTATTTCTGGTATTTTTAAATCGATTCAGACTCATGCAGTACATGCCTGCATCACAGTGTGTCAAAAAATGTATTTCCTGTACAGTAAGTATAAGAACACTGAGACTACAGATAACCTAATACGTAAATCCTTTAGTTTTTCATAACTGATGCTTTAAACAATAGTTCAGATCTTTCAAAATGAAAGAATGCAAACCATTATAATTCTAGCTCTTTGACAGACTGCAACGTGTGTTTTACTGCCATAGTTTTAGTTTACATGTCTTATTTTGTATTATGCACATTCTTTTGTTATGACTCTTATTTTGAAAGGCAAAAGTAGGAAGTGCTTTCCAGCATGTTGCTAGGCAACCAAAGAAAGAAGTTGTACCGTACTGCTATGAAGACATGATATTAGCAAGTAGCTGTACAAAAGTAATTTAAGTTTAAGAAGTTCTTTATTACTCTCATTTCTACCTCAAAAGGAAGGGTCAGCCAGCGAGGTATTTATATGTTATATCATTTTTATGTCAAGATTGTATTCATGACACCGTCTCACTTAAGTTTATGTTGTATTTTTAGTTCGACGGTAGTGTTGGTGTCAGTGACAACGAAAGTGAAGTGTAATAAGAAGATTTCCATTAAAACTGACTACACACTAGCAGTACAACGAATTCATTAATGCTGTAAAGAAGAGGTGGAAGTGACAGTCGAACTCGATGACAAAGTCGAACTCGATGACAAAGTCAAACTTGATGACAAAGAAAAGGAACGGAGCTGCATGAATGCCCTGACCTCTGGTGGCGACATTGCGTCATTGCACCAAAGACCAACGGCTGCAAATGTTAACGGACACATTTCAACTGCTGCTTCTTCATAAAGACGTCCAGAAGCCAGACATTTAAGTTCATGTTTGGAAAGTGACACAAGGAAGGAGTAACAACAAGGAACTGTGTGAAGCTTGACAACAGCAGCACAACAAGTTAACAAGAAGGGAAGTAATGCAACAAAGCTCATAGTTTAAGTCAAGATAAAAAGACATTTCACAGAGTAAAAGTCCATAACAGCTCAAGTAAAACAAAATGTCAGAAACAAATGACACAGAAATAGAAGATGCCAGTGCAGAACAAGCTGCCAAAGCACAGCAAGCAGATGAAACCTCTTTAGTGCAAATTGGGCAAAAAGAGCTGCGTAGAAGTGAAAGATCTCGCATATTAACAGGAAAAGGAAGACAATTTCATAAAGAAAAACTACAGGGGTTGCAACGTCATTTTGAAAGTACTTATGACAGATGGAAGGCATTAATCAAGGTTGCTAAAAAATCTGTTATGAAAGGAGATCCAGTTGACATTCTTGAAAGTCATATGGACATTGTGCAAAGAGAACTAGATGCTCTTAACGATATTTATGATCAATACAGAGCAATGGATGGACCACCCCATGATGTGCGTTCCAAGTTAGACAAAGGCATATCAGTGACTAAGGTAGTTTTCCAAAACATCCAATGTTATGTTGAGGGAATAAATAAGGAGGAGATTGTTTGGCCTGATGCTAGTTCTGTATTTACATCTTCTAGCTCAGATACTGTCTCAGTTTATAATCCGTTTAAGGCCAGTACAGTTATTTCTAATGGCTCCTCCACCAAAAGACAAGAAGCTATGGCAGAGTATGAAGCCACAAAGGCCGTGCTTAAGATAATGGCTGAACAAGAGAAATTTAGAGGAAAAATGCAAACCATAGAAGAAGAAAACAAACGCATAATTGCAGAACAAGAAGCTGCTGCAATGTCACAACGCCATCTAGAAGAAAGAGAGGAAACTGAACGCAAGTTAAAAAGAGAAAAGGAGAAGGCGGCTGTGATAAAGAGACAACAAGCGGAAAGTGCTGCAAGGAGAAAGTCAGCCGAGGACTTAAAAAAGGAAATTGAAAGACTGGAAATTCTGAAAAAACTCAATGCAGCAAAGGCAAAATTACAAGTTTATGAAGAAGACTACTTTTCAGTGAAGCAAGAAAGCATCAGTCCGAATCCTGCAAACATACAGGTAACTGAGTTCAAAGACACTGCTAATCAACCCACACAACCACCACAACAGCTAAATGTCATTCACGAGAGCACAGGTGAGCTTGTAAAGGTTTTAGCAGAAGCCATGTCAGCTAATAGGCTACCGATTCCAGAGCCCTCAGTATTTTGTGGGGATCCACTTAAGTTTAAATATTGGAGAGCATCTTTTGAGACTCTAATAGAGAGAAAGAACATTCCCACAGCAGAAAAGATATTTTTCCTACAGAAGTATGTAGGTGGATGTGTTAAAGAAGCCTTAGATGGCTATTTTCTGATTGGCTCTGAAGACTCTTATATGGCAGCATGGAATATGCTCAATGAACGTTATGGAGAGCCTTTTGTCATTGCTAAGGCCTTCAGGGACAAGCTGCATACATGGCCAAAGCTCCAAGGTAAAGACAGTGCAGAATTAAGAAAGTTTGTGGATTTCTTACAAAGCTGCCAATCTGCAATGTCTACCAATGATAATCTGAACATCCTCAATGATGGAATAGAGAATCAAAGACTTGCTGCTAAACTGCCAGACTGGTTAAGCAACAGATGGAACCGGAAGGCTACAATGTACCAGCTGGAGCACAAACAGTTCCCACGTTTCAGTTACTTTGTAACATTCCTGTCAATGGAGGCAAGTATTGCATGTAATCCCATTACATCATTTGAAGCTATAAGACAAAGTGACTTTGACAAATCAAAGACAAAACCTCAACTTACACTCATTCATAAGAAGCAAGATACAGCGAAAATATTTACAACTAACTCTACAGAAAGAAGCATGATCTCTTGTGTGTATTGTAAAAGAGCAGGACACAGCTTACACAAATGTCGTAAGTTCACTGAGAAACCAGTTACTGAGAGAGTCAAGTTCATTCAAGGTGAAAAACTATGTTTTGGCTGTCTAAATAGTGGTCACTTCTCCAAGAACTGTACCAATCGGATGACATGCAACACGTGCTCAAGACAACATCCCACATGTCTGCATGAAGAAAGACAAAAACACGAGACAAAGAAAGAACAACCTAAAGAACAAGAAGTAGCTGAACGGAAGGAAACTCAGCAACAGGTAACACAGTCACTAGACACGGTTAACGAAAGTACGTCTAACAGAGTGACTCATGAAAGTAGAAACACACAGACATCTGCAATAGTACCTGTCTATGTATCCACACAAAATGAGCCAAGCAAAGAAATACTTACCTACGCTCTACTGGACACACAGAGTGATTCGTCCTTCATTCTTGATGAAGTAGCGAACAATCTGGACACAGCCAAAACCCAAGTTAAGCTCAAATTGTCTACAATGTCATCCAAGAAAACAACTGTACCATGTACAAAACTTGAAGCTTTGCAAATAAGAGGATTGTTTTCCGAAAAGAAACTCACTGTGCCAGTTGCCTACACACGTGATTTTATACCTGCCAATCGTAGCCATATTCCTACTCCAGACACGGCAAGGTCATGGCCACATTTGGAGCATCTCACTGGACACATTGCTCCACCATTGGACTGTGAGATAGGACTCCTACTAGGCTACAACTGCACACAAGCCTTAATGCCCAGAGAAGTCATATGTGGTGAAGGAAGCCAGCCTTATGCCCAGAAAACAGATTTGGGCTGGAGCATCATAAGTTACTGTGACTCAAGTGACGCAGGCAGCGATGTAATTGGAGTAAGTCATCGCATCACTGTAAAGCAAGTAATACCAGAGACTGAGCCAACCACAAAGCTAAAGAATAAAGTTCATTATATCTGCAAGACACAAATAAAAGAAGTAACAGGTCCAGATGTAATCAAAGCACTTGAATCAGATTTTATAGAGAGAGCAGTGGAAGAGACGAGCATTTCACAAGAAGATGTCTGCTTCATAAGAAAGTTACAAGAAGGAATTACACAAAAGCAAGATGGACATTATGAAATGCCCCTGCCTTTCAAAGGTGACAGACCAAATCTTCCCAATAACATGTCAAGTGCTATGCAACGCTTAAGCAGTCTCAAACGCAGATTCATAAGGGATCAAAAGTACTACTCAGACTATGCAAAGTTCATGGAGGACATTGTTGCACGCGATGACGCAGAGAAAGTAACAGAGAAGGAACTTTGTAATACCCCTGCCTGGTATATTCCCCACCATGGGGTATATCACCCTCAAAAGCCCGGCAAGATCCGTGTAGTCTTTGACTGCTCTGCACAATATCAAGACACTTCGCTAAATGAACACCTGCTTACAGGGCCTGACCTAACAAACGCTTTGGTGGGAGTACTCTGTAGGTTCAGGAAGGGCTCAGTGGCTGTAATGTGTGACGTGGAGCGCATGTTTCACCAGTTCCATGTAACACCTCAAGACCAGGATTATTTACGCTTTCTATGGTGGGAGCATGGGGATCTAAGTGTTCCCCCCTCAGTCTTTCGCATGAAGGTTCACCTGTTTGGTGCAGCGTCTTCACCTGGTTGCGCCAATTTTGGTTTAAAGCATCTAGCTGCACAAGGTGAGGGAAAGTTCTCTCCAACCACAGTGAAGTTCATTCAAAGAAACTTTTATGTAGATGATGGACTTGTAAGTGTTACATCAGATGCAGAAGCAATAAAACTAGTCAAGGAAGCAAGAGAGCTGTGTAACACAGGAAAACTAAGATTACACAAGTTCGTATCAAACAGTGACAATGTGTTGAAGTCGCTGCCCAGAGAGGAGTGTGCTGACAGTGTTAAAGATTTGGATCTAGCACTTGGAGAGCCACTGATGGAAAGAGCACTTGGTGTTCAGTGGTGTATTTCTTCTGATGAGTTTCAATTCAGAATAACAGTCAAAGAACACCCAATGACGAGAAGAGGAATCCTGTGCACAGTGGCATCAGTGTATGATCCACTGGGATTTGTGGCACCCTTCATCCTAAAAGGAAAACAAATCCTGCAACAGTTATGTCAGGAGAATATCGGATGGGACGAGCCTCTTTCGGATCAGCTCTACAGAGAGTGGGAATCCTGGATTCTAGATCTTCAAAATTTGTCAAAGGTGAGAATCCAAAGATGCATGCTACCTGAAACCTTGGACATCACACAGTGTGAGTTACACCATTTTTCAGATGCTAGTGTGACAGGCTATGGACAATGTAGTTATTTAAGAACAGTCACATCCAAAGGGGATGTTCATTGTGCACTAGTAATGGGAAAGGCACGCGTTGCACCAACCAAAGTCACAACTGTCCCAAGACTTGAGCTGACAGCTGCAGTAGTTGCAGCAAAAACAAGTGTAATGCTAAAAGGTGAGCTGGAGATCAGCAATCTTCAAGAACATTTCTGGACAGATTCCAAAGTGGTGTTAGGATATGTGAATAACGATGCCAAAAGATTTCATGTGTTTGTGGCAAATAGGATTCAAACAATAAAGTCACTTACAAAC
>JBBPBX010076386.1:0-17125 GCA_038048925.1 Garcialebias charrua | reverse complement strand
TCATATATTCTCAAGGTTTGGACTTCCCCTTCGGGTGAACTCAGACCAAGGTACACACTTCACAGGTGAAGTGATGAAAGAACTGTGGAAGACGCTAGGCGTCAAGGCCAACTTTCATGTCGGCTACCACCCACAGGCTTCAGGCCAAGTTGAGAGAGCAAACAGAACTGTGGTGAGTATTTTGAAGAAATACGTGGCTGCAAACCACAAGGACTGGGATGTGAAACTCCCTCTGGTCCTCATGGCCATAAGAGCCACTCCACACACATCAACTGGCATCTCTCCCTTCGAGATGATGACCGGTCGACAAATGACTCTCCCTCTACACCTGTTGTACCAACCAGGCGACGCCGCCATGGCAACAGCCTACACTACACAACAATACATGAAAGATTTGAATGTACACCTCAGAAACACTTTTGCTTTCGCCCAGAAAAACCTGGAAAAATCCGCTGAAGGACGCAAGGCGTACTACGACCAAAAGGCCTCTCACAATGAACTCCAAGTGGGAGACAGAGTCTGGTACTATACGTTCGCCCCAGCAACCGGGAAAGGAGGGTCCGAGACCGGAACTCTCGCCCGCAAACTAATGCCCAGGTGGACTGGACCTCATCTGATAACAGACAAAGTGTCCTCAGTCGTCTACGAAATCAAAATCAGCAAAGGCCGCAAAGAGCCAATTGCTAAATGGGTACATCGAAATCAGATCAAACCTTACAAGGCGTTCAATGACTCCACAAAAGACAAAGATCTCACAAACTCACCGACTTCATGGGATAATAAGGTCGTCCAAACACAAGTTAGTAAATAAACTAATCAGGTTTAAACTACCGTACTTTCCCACCCTATAAGTCGCATTGTCCAATTTGAACTTAGAAACGCTAAGCCTAAAACCCACAACAAAAACTAACCTTAACAACCGTTTAAATCCACGAGATTTAATTTGACCTCGGTCATAAAGTTGAGACCTGTTTTTCTTGTGTGTTGCACTTTGGAATCTGACGACAAGAGTGTGTCGAAGCAGTGAAACGTTGTTTCCTTGTTGTTTAGTCATTACTGTTGTCATTAGTTGAGATATTGTTTGGTTCTGAACACTCCCAGCCAAAAAGGTTTTGTATTAACATTGGTTAATGAATGATATGGATTTAACTATGCCAACATGCAGTTCGTTTTGTTAAATCTCAATCGTCGAAGAGTCAATGTAGTTTAAAGCTACTCAAGGTACCATAAACTACACTGGTCTCACAATTTCTAAATTGAACCGATTCGATCGTTTCTATTCTAGATTATCTATTCATTTTGATGAGTCTCGCCATAGACTTCAAAATTTATTAGGAATACCAAATCCTACGTCGTTCGTCTAAAAGACAACAGACATTTAGATCAAACTATATTTCATTTTTCTATTTTAGTTTAACCTAAACTAAGTAATGAATGGAGGAATAGTTTGGAATTAGAGGCCTTCGTTACAGAAGCCCTCCAAAATTTTATAGGTACAAATCCCTATATCTAATTTTACAGAATTGATCCACCCCTTAATTGGTAATTGTAGCTGATCTAAACCATGATAGCTTACATACCAGGTGCATATAGGTAGGGCCTAATGTAAAATCCCAATCATAAGCCCACCTAAAAAACCACATAATTGCATGACACATAGAACCAGAGTGGCACTGACTGGAAGCCAACCAGCCAACAACCTTCGATGTGGGGACCTGCAGCTCCAACGCTTGGTCTTCAACCTCCATCCAAGGGTCGCCTCCTCTGCGTCAATCGAGGGATCCCCTCTACATGCTGATTATAAAAACAATTGTTGCTGATGAAATCGCCAACTCTAATCGATATGGAATTATCGTTGTGGAATTACCGCTGTGGATTATAAGACTTTGTTTTCCAAGGGATTAAAAGCTTACCGCAATGGGATTACCTACGAACAGTATGGAATTTCCAAAAACTTTATGGGATTATAATTTTTGATTTTTCTTTTCCACTTGCTGGATTACTTCAAGATCAGAGACAGTTCAAGGTTTCCTTTCGTGTTGGACCTCATCCCCAAGGACTGGCGATGACTTCCAAAAGGGGGGAGATGTAGTGGGCATGACCGTGTCCACTTTGATACACCTGTGTATTTTTGAACTGTTCCAGAGATGACCTTTACTGACCTCTCAGTAAAACAAGACATTTACTACAAATTATTCCATTAGTTGAAATCTGAGAACATAGTCACCAAAAGAGACTATTGGCTTCTTTAATTTTATTCTAATGTAATCAAAAGAATAACATTTTGTCATTTTCATGATGTGTGCTTTTAAGCTGTGTTATTCTGTAAGAGTTAAACTGTGTTCACTGCTGTGTTAAAGTTGAAGTCTCGGGTCACAGAGACCCGGCCGCTTTGTTTAGAAAGGCAGAAGACAGTTAATCTGTTGTTTTATGAGAATGGCTCCAGCACGCTCTGTCTTTCCTAAACATTTTCACTCTGCTGTGAATTTCACCTTGAATCTTGATAACAACAAGTGAACTGCTCGACTGGTCCACGGACCAATGAAAAAGAGACAAGCCTCACTCCTCTCTTTGATCCTTTTAAGTTCTAAGCTGTTGCTGGAACTGGAGAGTCTACTGGGAACTTCAAAGAGATGTGAACCTTTCCCAAAGAGCTGGGGTACGTTTGGTCAAGAGCTAACGACCTTCGTCTTCAGTAAAGGACTAATAACATGCTGTTATGAGTCCACTCCGAACGAGCGTAAGCTCAAACTTTGTTTATTCCTTCCTGGAATAAGTTTATCTTGAAGTCAGAGGCCAGGAGCTGACGCATTTTCTGATGACCAAGCGGAACCCAGGAGACGTTGAAAACGTAAACTAGAACCAGCTCTGACGAACTGGGCCTGAAGGACTGTGCATCTGAAAGGCTGGTGTCATTTCTTTATCAGACTCGTCGTCGAAGGTAAAGAGCTGTTTACAAACGTACCTGGATTTCAGCAGAAATCTGATGAGAAGTGTCACTTTTGGTAACATGCTCAAGACAATTTCCTGTAAACCATCTCTCCATCTTCCTCCTACCTCTCCTTTCCCTCAATTCTAAGCTGGAAACTATTTAAGCTAAAGAGCCCTCAGACTAAATATGTTTAACATCCAGTATTTATGTCTGTTGTGTTGTAATTTAACTGTGCTGACGTTTTAAATTACAAGAAAGTGAAATCATGTCAATCAAGTGTAATGGTGTTAATTTAGTTGATTTATTTTAAATAAATGATAGTGTCTTTGACATATCAAGCTAAGTTAACGTCTCTGTCACTTAATGGCTTTATTTATTTATCCATCATAAAGATCACAGAAATATTGGGTAAACTGAAAAAGAAAAGAATCCGTGAAATTACTATTCAATCTGAATAAGTAAATTAATTAAGGATAAAGAGGTCAGCTTAATACTGACCCCTGTTAAAATCCTTTACATCTGGGTAGCACTATATGTGTTTAAAGACACAATATAGGGTCTCCCTCATGTTCCCTTCATATATATATATATATATATATATATATATATATATATATATATATATATATATATACACACACACACGCACACACGCATATATATGAATATGGGAAATCAAATAATGACTGTTATTACTGCTATTATCAATGTTGTTAGCAATTAATGAATTTATCAATTATTACTGAATTATGGTATATTGATCTAGAATTTTTTTTTATCATGTTAAAAATCATTGATGCTGGATCATAATGGCATGCAAATATGAATGCACTGTACCACTTAGAGTTGCTCCCGGTAGGACTGGATGACGCCTTTCATGGCAGTCTGCCGCTACCGGTGTATGAATGTGTGCATGAATGGGTGGATGGTTGGTATTGTAAAGCGCTTTGGGGCCCCTCATAGGAGGCTGGAAAGCGCTATATAAATAAGCTCCATTTACCATTTACTTATTGATATGGATATATTAAATACTAAGTAAAACAGAATGTCATAACCAAGTTACCGTGAATAGTAAATTGGATGATGCTGTAGATGTAAGAGGGGTGGTTGTAGCAATAAGTTAATACTTTTACCCACTTCTTTGAACATGTAAATAGACCGTATTTTTCGCTGTATGAGTCAAAGCTTTTTGCATAATTTACATGCCATGTGACTTATAGGCCAAAGAGAAATATTTATGGATTTTTTCCCCCCATATTTATACTGTAAACCAATTTTTGGCTGAGATATGACCACTTTCATTCATTCTGACTGAAAAAAAATTGAACAGCACCACTTTCAGCTACTAGATGGCAGCAGAGTAGTAGCGGTAAGGCATGCCGTTATATCATGTAATAGATAGAAGTGGCCATAATGACATATTTAAAATAGTTCAAGACAAAAACAACTGGACTTAATTTATTATACTTTATACTTTTGTGTTTTTCTCTTGAATTTTTTTGAATTTACCATGTCCTGGATGACTAAAAATCTTCACCAGCTATTAATGACACAATCAGCTTGCCATAATCTTCTACCTTCGTTCTGCTCGCTGCTTGGAGCAACTGTCAAACCAGCTGCACGCTTGGTGAAATGCAGCTAATTTGACCATTAAAGTGCATTTATTAAGTAAAAGTTCAACTGAGACACAAATAATAGTTTTAGGTGCTTTTCTTGTTATATTTCAAAGAAACAAACAGCGTTCCTCCTTCCTGAGCAAATACTGTTGACATACAGCTGATTTGACCGTTAAAGTCCTTTTATTAACCTTTTATTAAACAAACGTTAGACTGAGACACACCTTTACCATAAAGTCGAGCAAACAAACAATTGTTGTTAGGCGTTTATCTTGTTAAGTTTCAAAGAAATGAATAGCGGCTCGTCCCTCTGCACGTGCTCGCTTGCGTGAATCAGGTTTTGATACGCAGCTGATTTGATTATTAAGCAAAAGTTAGATTGAGATACACCTTTACTATAATTTTAAGAAAACAAATCATTGTTTTTAAGTGTTAATCTTGTTACGTTCTTGTTAAAGTCCTCCTGTGCACGCTCCCACAGCTATTTGGTAGACCAACGATTTTTGGCACAACACTGTGTAACGCTTGGGTTGTAATTATGGATGGAGAGGAGGTAACAGGTTCATCGAGACGGTCGGAAATTAGCAACCACACTGGTACTGAGAATTCCACAGCATTTTCCTTTTAATCAAGCAAACTCTTCAACAACCTTACAAGCCCGGTTGAACGGCTGTTATATAAACGAACATAAAGCAAATAGAATCCGAACAACCCGTAACGCTACTATAACTAGAGAGCTAGCATGTTCTTTCTAGTCCATGTGTGCGTCTGATAGCACACTTCTCCAACGCTCTCTACAGATAAGCATTGGCGCATGCGTGTGACATCATCAGCGATACTAGAATGTCTTAAAGAGATACTGTACAGTTACGGTTGTTACAACTGGCTCACATTTTTTGGTTCGGCCCACATTTTCGGGTTGTCGGCGGGGACGCGTAACAAACGCGACACGTCAACAGTGATGCATAATAGATGCGACATATACGGAAAAGCAACATATTTATGGATTTTTCTACTTTTTTAGACATATTGGGAGGGATGCGACTTACAGAGCAGTGTAATGTGTTTGGCAGAATATACAATACTTTACTACTGTTTGTTTTGTTTTTCTTCTTGCTTTTGTTTAAAATGTATTTTCTTTTTACAGTATATAACTTTGTTTATTTTTTTTATATACTACGTACAATAAAGTTAAACTGATGTGAAAAAAGCAATGTCAATGTTTGTGTTTAAGAAAATGATCAAAAATAAATTGTTGAAGAAATATGTATGAAGTAGTTTTATGTGTAATGTTGAAATTGGAAAATTGAGATGAGTTATTCATTTTTTGTTACTTATAGATAATTATTGTTTGAATAGATTGTTTTGAAAAGGGGCAGATATAATAAGATATTTTCTTCTTTCTGCCGCCTTTCATTTTATATTTTATTTCTTTTATAAGATACATGTGTTTGTTATGTTTTTATTTTTATATATATAAAAAAACTCAAACTCATATATGGTATATATATATATATATATATATATATATTCAGCTAAATAACGCTGTCTAAATATGATTTTTAACAAAGTTCACAGGAACAATTCCGTTACCACTTTCCAAGTTTAACTTTGAAGCTTCAAAGCGTTTGTGCACACAAGATCTGACACTTTTCAAATTCAGCTGCCCGTTGTTCATTTCCATCTCCAAATATTTGCAAATCACACCATTAAAGCCAGAATGAAAAAGGAAGTTCTGTTGACACATTTTTCTGTATTTCTTTCTGTCAATACAGATGACTTCTCTGTAAAATGTGGGGTGTGGAAAAAAATGAATAATGTAATATGTTTGCTGTGGAGCTTCCTGAATATCTAATAATGTCTCATCTGGACTTGTGACATCAGGGATCAGTGCTGCTGCATCCAAAATTATTTTATCATCAGTCTGCAGCGTCTCTGCACCTGCCCAAGATCCAGTTTGAGTCTGAACGGAAGTCCAAATGCATCATCATCATCAAGTTTTCATTATTATGCATTCATAAAGCCATGTGCTATATATTGTGGGTCCAAATTCCCAAAACAACAATTCTATTTGGAAAAAAACACTTTAGGTTATTTTTGTCCGATAAGTGAGATTTGAATATGGATTATTAAGAATGAAAGTAAAGCCCATTTTATTTTTACATGACCAAATATATTATTATACTGGTATTACAATGTGTTGTTTTGTGCTTAATCAGAGATGTTCTGCAAAATATTGAGCCTGATCAGCTATGCACATTATTTTAGCACATTTCTAAATTTCTATCAGTATGTTTAACCAAATTAGTAAATAAAAGGAAAACCATTTATCAAAAGGTGTCAAGGTAAATACAACATAGTTTGTTTTTAAGCAAGTTTGTGATTTTTTTAAAACTCAAATTCAAGATTCAAGATTCAAGAGTTTTTATTAACATTGCACCAGTTTTCACCAATACAGCGTGATTATGTATGCACAGTCATCCTGAAGATGGGGTGAGTGTGTAAAGCTGCTGCTTATTCAGAACACATGACATGTTCTTCAGCGCGGCCTCTCTCATCCGTGTCGGGATGAAGGTCAAAGGTGTGAAAAAAGGAAAGTACCATGAGGGTCACAGCGTTGGTATTAAAAAAATGTATCACATTTTGTCTGCCAAGACACCGCATGACACAGTAAAAACTATACCAATAAGCACATTTAAGACAGTTACACGTTGCATGTTGAGACTGAGGCAGGGAGGTTTCTGTCCATGAGACATTCCAGATAGCGACAGTCTGACCAGCCGGCCTCCGATAACGCTCATAGAAAAGTTCTCCGGGGGGGTAGCAGACAAGACAAGAGCAGCTGTTTTGTCCACAGTAGAGCACATCTCAGGAGAAATTAGATATCCAGCCTTTTTCAAGGCTGTTTCCAAGGGAGTCAGATAAGAATTGACAAATATTTTCACTTCAGGCTCACATTGTAATTTCTGCAGCCTTCAGTCTGTAAGGGCGACTCTGTTCCAAGTGATCCAATTCGGGACTTTTTCCACTGATCCAAGCTCTGACCTCAGATGTTGACCACAGCGTCCAGAGTCCCAATCCGAGGGTGATCTGTTCACCCTCTGGATAAGCTCGCAAACAGCTGATTTCTCGAGGTCACCGCGCAGACCAGACGTCGGGTGCTCCAGGCATTAAGTCCTGCTGAAGTCTCCCTCTTTTGCGATAGGCCAGTGCTCCACAAACGCCAAAAAGCAAAGCGTTGCCATCGTAATCCAATATAATCCAGATTCTTCACCTCCACAGAGCACAGCACAGAGAGCGAGACGCACACCATCCACACCCACAGGAATCCATGGCGTATCCTCTTCGTCACTCTGTGAGGGTGGACTGGCTCCCCTTGTGCCTTTTTCGTCTGTAGAAATCTTGTTCGTAGAATCAAATGCCCAAACCTCCAATCCATCTTAATTTGCGTTCGAGGTGCTTTAAAATGTAACATTAAAAATGACAAAGTCAAAATCAGATTTTATTTTTCACATTTAAATTTTACCACTCATCTACAATAATTCTGGTTTTGACTTTTTACTTTTTTTGTTGCTAACTTTCCAAGTTAAATTTAAAGATAAGAATGCAGAATAAGCTTTTCCTCAGGTGATGTCAAGGAACATTTTGCTCAGATAAGGAAAACAAAACAAAAACAAAAACAGACAACTCTTAAATTGGACTAGGAGTATTAACTCCTACTTCTTTGTTGTACTTTAAAGGAGGAAACAAATTCCCATTGAAAATGCTATTAAGAAATAATAATAATAAAACCTAATTAGGGATGCGTGATATTGGATTTTTGGGCGATATCCGATACCAATATTTTTATTTACTTCCATTTGTCAGAACATAGCCCTCTTATTTAGGTGTATTTGCTATAAAAATTGTGTAACAGCTGTAAGAACTGGTGACATATATTCAATAACAGTCTTATGATATGCATAGCACTTTACCTTATATTAAATGAAAATTGTTAAATGTTATTTATTAGCATTAGTCACCTGCGATGCTGTCTCACTTGTGGATGCTTGTTCCAGGTTCCTAGCAGCAGTGTGAGATCCTCCGCACTCTGTGCATGAAGCACAGCCTTTTTAAGTTCTACGTTTTTGTCTATCCATTGTGCCGTAAGACTCTTCTTCTTCTTCTTCTTTCGGCTTTTCCCTTTTCAGGGGTCGCCACAGCGAGTCATCCTCCTCCACCTCACTCTGTCCTCTGCATCCTCTGTCCTCACTCCAACTACCTCCATGTCCTCTCTAACTGCATCCATATATCTCCTCTTTGGTCTCCCTCTTTGTCTTTTTCCTGGCAGCTGCATTTCTAACATCCTTCTACCAATATACCCACTGTCCCTCCTCTGGACATGTCCAAACCATCTCAGTCTGGCCTCCCTAACTTTATCTCCCAGTTGTTTAACATGTGCTGTACCTCTGATGATCTCATTCCTGATCTTATCCATCCTTGTCACTCCTAAGGAGAACCTCAGCATCTTCATTTCTGCTACTTCCAGTTCTTTCTCCTGTCTTTTTGTCAATGCCACTGTCTCCAGACCATACAACATAGCTGGTCTCACCACTGTCTTGTAAACTTTTCCTTTGACCTTTGCTGACACCTTTTTGTCACAAATCACTCCTGAAACTTTTCTCCATCCGCTCCATCCTGCCTGGACTCTCTTCTTCACCTCTTTACCACATTCCCCATTTTCCTGGACAGTGGACCCCAAGTACTTGAAGTCCTGCACCTTTGTGACCTCTGCTCCTTGTAGCCTCACTGTTCCACTGGCCTCCCTCTCATTCACACACATGTACTCTGTCTTACTACGACTGACTTTCATTCCTCTTCTTTCAAGAGCATACCTCCACCTCTCCAAGTTCTCTTCCACTTGTTCCCTGTTCTCACCACAGATCACAATGTCATCTGCAAACATCATAGTCCATGGGGATTCCTGCCTGACCTCATCTGTTAGTCGGTCCATCACCAGAGCAAACAAGAAGGGGCTCAGAGCCGATCCTTGATGCAATCCCACCTCCACCTTGAAGCTATCTGTCACTCCCACAGCACATCTCACCACTGTCCTGCTGTCCTCATACATGTCCTGTACCAGTCTAACATACTTTTCTGCCACTCCAGATTTCCTCATGCAATACCACACCTCTTCTCTTGGTACCCTGTCATATGCTTTTTCTAAATCCACAAACACACAATGGAGTTCTTTCTGACCCTCTCTGTACTTCTCTATCAACATCCTCAAAGCAAAGATGGCATCTGTGGTGCTCTTTCTTGGCATGAAACCATACTGCTGCTCACAGATAGTCACATCTTGTCTAAGTCTTGCTTCCACAACTCTCTCCCAGATCTTCATTGTGTGGCTCATCAACTTAATTCCCCTGTAGTTGCTACAACTCTGTACATCACCCTTGTTCTTAAAAATGGGAACCAGCACACTTCTTCTCCATTCTTCAGGCATTTTCTCACCCTCAAATATTCCATTAAATATTTGAGTCAAAAACCTCACTGCCATCTCTCCAAGACATTTCCAAACCTCCACTGGTATGTCATCAGGTCCTACTGCCTTCCCCTTCTTCATTCTTTTCAGAGCTTTCCGGACTTCACCCTCACTAATCTTTCCCACTTCCTGGTCCACAGTTTCTATTACCTCCACTCTTCTTTCTCTTTCATTCTCTTCATTCATTAGCTCCTCAAAGTAATCCTTCCATCTTCCCATCACACTCTCCTCACTTGTTAGAACATTCCCATTCCCATCTTTAATAAGCCTAACCTGCTGCACATCCTTTCCAGCCTGATCCCTCTGTCTTGCCAATCGGTACAAGTCCTTCTCGCCCTCTTTAGTGTCCAGTCTCCCATATAACTCATTGTACGCCCTCTGCTTTGCCTTAGCTACTTCCCTCTTTGCTCTATGTCCCATCTCCTTATATTCCTGTCTCCTCTCTTCAGTCCTCTCACTGTCATATTTCTTCTTGGCTAATCTCTTTCTTTGAATGGCGTCCTGCACTTCACTATTCCACCACCAGGTTTCCTTATCATCTATTCTCTGTCCAGATGACACACCAAGTACCTTCCTACCTGTCTCTCTAATTACTGTTGCTGTAGTAGCCCAGTCACTTGGAAGCTCTTTCTTACCACCCAGAGCCTTTAACAGCTCGTCTCTGAATTTCTCACAACATTCTTCCTTCTTTAGCTTCCACCATTTGGTCTTCTTCTCTGGTTTTACTCTTTTTCTCTTCTTCGCAACAACAGTCATTCTACACACAACCATCCGATGCTGTCTGGCCACGCTCTCCCCTGCTACAACCTTACAGTCTCCAATCTCCCTCAGGTTTCCTCTTCTACACAGAATGTAGTCGACCTGTGTACTCCTTCCTCCACTCTTATAGGTCACTCTATGTTCCTCCCTCTTTTGGAAATAGGTATTGACTATAGCCATTTCCATTCTCTTGGCAAAATCCACCACCATCTGTCCTTCCTGGTTTCTTTCCTTGACACCAAACCTACCCATCACTTCCTCATCCCCTCTGTTTCCTTCACCAACATGTCCATTCAGGTCTGCTCCAATCACCACTCTTTCCTCCCTGGGAATACTCTCTATCACTTCATCCAAATCTTTCCAAAATTTATCTTTCTCCTCCCCATCACATCCAACCTGTGGAGCATAACCACTTACTATGTTTAGCATCAGACCTTCTACTTCTACCTTTAGACACATCACCCTATCTGACACTCTCTTCACCTCTACTACATTCTTTGCCAACTCCTCCTTCAGGACCACCCCTACTCCATTTCTCTTTCTATCCACACCATGGTAAAACAGTTTGAACCCTGCTCCAATACTGCGAGCCTTGCTGCCCTTCCACTTGGTCTCTTGGACACATAAAACATCTACCTTTCTTCTCTGCATCATGTCAGCCAGCTCTCTACCTTTGCCTGTCATTGTCCCCACATTTAGAGTTGCAACCCTCAGTCCTACATTCTTCACTTTCCTCCTCTCCCTCTGTCTCCTGACACGTTTTCCTCCTCGGCGTCTTCGACTCCATTGTGCCGTAAGACTAATCATGCTAATGCGGCTAACAATTGATGTCCAAATGTCTGTGGTAAAACTCACCCAAGTGCTATCGGCTATTAGCTTCTCAATGGCATCAGGGATGACGGCTTGTAACTCGGGTAAGGCTACGTCGGAAAAATATCTCAGACTGGGGACGATGCAGCAAGGCTCAACTTGGTCCAATTTTTTTTAGAATCTGACATTCTCAATAACAACAACAACAAAAAAACTTCCACACCGCTGATATTTTGACTTCTTCCTCTTGTTCCTTTTTTCATTACCTCCGATGTGTGTCCCATCAGTGTATGGATGTGACAAAACACTGATTAATCTTTGTATAGATTTAGTAGAGTGCTGTATGAATGAGTAAATGAGGGCACATATTGTATTGTAAAGTGCTTTGAGTATCTTGATAAGATAGAAAGGCGCTATATAAGTACAGTCCATTTATCAAGAATATCAACCATGACACTCTTTTATCTCATATTAATAATACCTTCTCCTCCTTCAACTCCTCCAACCCAGATGATCTTGTCACATTATACAACACCAGCCTCACCAACATCCTTAACTCTGTTGCTCCTTTGAAAACTCGGACTGTTTTCTTCTCCAACTCTGCATCCTGGTTCACTCCAGAACTCCATTCCCTGAAAACCAAAGGTCGGCGACTAGAGCGTCTAATAAAAAATCCGGTCTCACAATTTACAAGGAACTTTATGCAAACCTCCTCATCCATTACAAGAACAGTTGTTCTCAAGCCAAATCCAGCTATTCTCAGACATCATCAGTTCTAATGTTGGTAATTCAAAGACATTGTTCTCTCTCCTTCACCGTTCTGTCTCATCTCCTAACTCCCTACCCTCTCACATGGTTTCCACAGAATTTTGCAACTCCCTGATGTCATATTTCAATGAAAAGATTATTTTAATTCAAGTCAAAGTCAGTCAAAGTCAACTTTATTGTCAGAACTGCAATATGTACAGGACATACACAGGATTGAAATTGCATTTCTCTCTCAGTCCCTCGGTGCAACAGTAACCATTTAAACACTAAACAATTAATAAACAAGCATAAAATGAAATAATAAAAGTTTAGTACTGTCCTGAGTTTTTTGCATAGTAGTTTTTCATAGTAGTAAAAAAAGTATAAAAAGTTTCACCAACACCAAAACACCAACATTTAATAAACATAATCATAAAATGAAATAGAGTGTAATACTGTCCTGAGTTTTTTCATAGTAGTTTTCCATAGTAGTATAAAAGTATAAAAAGTTTCACCAACAGCAAAAATGAAATAGAGTGTAATACTGTCCCGAAGTATAAAGTATAAAAAGTATATCTATAAAATAAATGAAGGTTCTGGCATTTGACATTTGTAAAGAGTGACAAAGCAGCATATGGGGTTAATGTACACAGTATATGTATGAGGTAGTTGATATTGGTATAGAAACAAAGTGGCATTATGCAATAAGGCTAGTAAAAAGAATATATACTGTATATCAGCAGTAGTGTAGATATAAAAAGTCTAGATGTAAACAGTAGTAATAAATGTAAACAGTAGTAATAAATGTAAACAGTAGTAATAAATGTCAACAGTAAATGTAAACAGTAGTATGACTATAGGCAGTAATGTAATACAAACATTAGTGCAAATATGAGAAGTAGTGCAAACTGAATGAGCACATGACCGTGAGTTGAGTGAATGACCCGTATTGATGACACAGAGTCCAGTGTTAAAAACTTTGTGTTGTGTGGTAATGTGTGAAAGTTTTTTGTGATTAAGGCAGTACAAGTGGGAGGGAGGGCAGAGCTGGCAGAGTGTTAAGCATCCTGACTGCCTGATGAACAGAGCTGTCTCTCAGTCTGCTGGTTCGAGCCTGGAGACTCCTCAGTCTCCTCCCCGATGGCAACAGGCTGAAGCAGCTGTGTAGTGGGTGTGTGGGATCACCTGCCATGCAGAGGGCTTTCCGAGTGAGGCGGTTGCTGTGTAAGTCCTGTAGTGAGGGCAAGGAGGTGCCGACAATCTTCTCAGCTGCTCTCACTATACGCTGGAGGCTCTTTCGGCAGGATGCAGTACATGCACCATACCACACCGTGATGCAGCTGGTCAGGACACTTTCTATGGCGCCCCTGTAGAAGGTGCACATGATGGGGGTTGGAGCTCCAGCTCTATTCAGCTTGCGGAGAAAGTAGAGGCGCTGGTGAGCCTTCTTGGCCAGTGATGCAGTGTTCCTGCTCCAGGACAGGTCCTCTGAGACGTGCACTCCCAGGAACTTGGTGCTGTCCACTCTCTCCACTGTGGTGTTGTTGATGGTCAGAGGGGCATGTTGGGCATCCCTCTTCCTGAAGTCCACAACAATCTCTTTTGTCTTCTCCACGTTGAGAGTGAGATTGTTGTGTCCGCACCACAAGGCCAGGCGGCTCACCTCATCCCTGTAGTCCGTCTCATCGTTGTTGCTGATGAGACCCACCACTGTTGTGTCGTCCGCAAACTTGATGAAGTGGTTGGAGCTGTACGATGGTGTGCAGTCGTGTGTTAGCAGGGTGAATAGAAGGGGGCTCAGCACACATCCTTGTGGGGCTCCTGTATTCAATGTGATGGTGCTGGATGTGTTATTCCCGACCCGTACTGCCTGTGGTCTCCCGGTCAGGAAGTCTAGCAGCCAGTTACACATTGAGGTGTTCAGCCCCAGACTGTCCAGTTTAAGGATGAGCTGTTGGGGGATGATGGTGTTGAATGCCGAGCTGAAGTCAATGAACAGCATTCTAACATAAGAGTCTTTCGTGTCCAGATGTGTGAGAGCTGTGTGGAGGGCAGAGGAGATGGCATTGTCGGTTGAGCGATTAGACCGATATGCAAATTGGAAGGGATCCAGGGAGGCAGGACACTTCATCAGGATGGGGGTGAGTGCTACCGGACGATAGTCATTGAGGCAGGAGGGCGTTGCCTTCTTTGGGACAGGTATGATGGTTGTGGCTTTGAAACAGGTGGGGACGATGGCCTGACTCAGCGAGATGTTAAAGATTCATAAACAATTCATAAACAATTCATAAACACCTTGGACCAAATACTGCCCCCAGCATCCCTGTTGAACTCCTCCCTCCCTCCCTCCCTGCCTCCCTTCCTCCCTTCATCCCTCCCTTTCTATATCTTCTCCCTCCCCTCTGCTGATGACATTGCTGACATTATCAGCAAGTGCAAGTCCTCATCCTGTCAACTTGACCCATTTCCCACAGTTCTTGTTAAATCCTGTCTCCCGTCTCTGCTCCCTATCATCACTAATATCATCCATTCCTCCCTAACCTCTGGCATTGTTCCCACAGCCTTCAAATCTGCTGCCATCACCCCATCATCAAGAAACCAGGTCTTGACTTCACCAACTTCAATAATATTTGTCAGATCTCCAAGATCTTGAAAAAACTGTTTGCTAGTCAACTTCATTGTCCAACAATAACATTTATGAAGAGTTTGAATCTGGTTTTCGCCCCCACCATAGCACCGAAACAGCTCTAGTAAAAATTACTAACGACCTTCTTCTTGCTGCTGACTCTGTCTTCTGTCCATCCCCATTCTTCTGGATCTATGCTCTGCCTTCGACACCATCTGTCATTCTATCCTCCTCAACAGACTAACCTCCATTGGCATCTCAGGTACCCCGTTAGACTGGTTCAACTCCTATCTCTCTGACCGCACTCAATTCATTCAGCTTAAATCCTTCCGTTCCCAGTCTTCCCCTGTCTCCACAGGTGTCCCCAAAGGCTATGTCCTCGGACCCCTCCTCTTCATGGCTCCAAGTTAGCACCTCCATGCTGAGAGACTGTTTTGACAATACAAACTGGTCTGTCTTCAGGGAGGCAGCTACTGATGGGAGCTCAGTGGATCTGGAACTTTATGCTTCCTCAGTCCTGGGTTACATCAGTACATGCTCTGAAAATGTATCCATAAAAAAATATGTTAAATGTTACCCCAACGAAAAACCCTGGTTAAATAAGGAAGTCCGCACCCTGCTAGCAGCCAGGGACACTGCATTCAAGTCCGGAGATACAGAGGAGCTGAGAAAGAGCAGGAAAGAACTGGTTGATGGCATTAAGAAGGCCAAGGCCACGTATGCACAGAGGATCGAAGGGACAGTTCACCTCACAAGACCCACGGAGCATGTGGAAGGGTATTAAATGCATAACAGATTACAAAGGCAAGAGCAAACAATGCCCCAGGGACCCATCAAAGTCAAAGTCAAAGTCAACTTTATTGTCAGAACTGCAATATGTACAGGACATACACAGGACCGAAATTGCGTTTCTCTCAGTCCCTCGGTGCAACAGTAACCATCTAAACACTAAACACTAAAACATTTAATAAACATAAGCATAAAATAGTAAAAGTGTAACACTGTCCTGAGTTTTTTCATAATAGTATAAAAGTATGAAAATTTACACCAACACTGAAACACCAAACACCCCTAAAACACCAAACACCCAATGAACATAAGCATAAAATGAAATAATAAAAGTGTAATACTGTCCTGAGTTTTTGCATAGTAGTATAAAAGTATAAAACGTATATCTATAAAATAAACTGAAGTTTCTAGCGTTGACATTTGCAAAGAGTGGCACAGCAGCATATAAGTTAATGTACACAGTATATGTATGAGGTAGTTGATGTTGGTATATAGGCAAAGTGGCATATGAAGTAAGGCACATAAGGCACATTTGGCATCCTTAGATAAGGCTAGTCAGAGAGTACTGTATATGTATCTGCAGTAGTGTAGATAAAAGTAGTGTAAATGTAAACAGTAGTAGTAGTAGTAGTAGTATCTGCCTGATGCCCTCAATAAGTTTTATGCACGTTTTGAAGATCCAAACAGACCAGCTAGCACCAGACTCACCTCATCACCAGATGAAGAGCATCTCAGAGTGACCGCAGCAGAAGTGAGAGGCAGTCTCAGGAAGATTAATCCTCATAAAGCAACCGGACCAGACAACATCCCAGGGAAAGTTCTGAAGGAATGTGCGGACCAGCTCTGTGAGGTGCTGGCTGACATCTTCACCACCTCACTTGCACTGGAGTCAGTTCCCACCTGCCTGAAGACTGCCACCATCATCCCAGTCCCAAAAAGCTCCACAGTGACTGGTCTGAATGACTATAGACCGGTGGCCCTCACCCCGATAGTCGCTAAATGTTTTGAGAAACTGGTCATGTCCCACATCAAGACAACCGTCAACATCAACGAGGACCCTCATCAATATGCATACCGCGAGAACCGATCAACAGAGGACGCCATCTCCTCTGTGGTCCACACTGCTCTCACCCACCTGGATCAGAAGGACTCATACGTGCGTCTGCTCTTTGTGGACTTCACATCTGCCTTCAACACCATGATCCCCCAAACTCTGATAGACAAACTATCCACACTTGGACTAAGCCCCTCCATCTGTAACTGGGTACTAGACTTCTTAACAAACAGACCACAGTCCGTGAAGATCCACAACTTCTCCTCCT
>JBBPBX010076384.1:0-17125 GCA_038048925.1 Garcialebias charrua | reverse complement strand
ACTAATTTCTAAGACATTTAAGCTTCTTTCTGCTATTTCAGATAATATTCAGCTGTTTTTGCTATCTTAAGCTTTTTTCAGATAATTTCAACTTTATTTTGCTTATTTCTGCTTAGTTCAGATTTTTTCAGATTTCAGATTGTTTCAGATATTTCAGATTATTCACAATTATGCTATTTCTAATTACTTCAGATAATTGATGCTTATTTCTGCTACTTTAGATAATATTCAGCTGTTTATGCTATCTTAAGCTTTTTTCAGATAATTTCCACTTTTTTTGCTTATTTCAGATTATTTCAGATTTCAGATTGTTTAAGATGTTTCAGATTATTCCCAATTAGGTTAACTGAAGTGACAGAACAAACTCACACATGTTCAAAAGACAGATTCCAGTAAAATCAGATTGTGATAAGTGAGATTATCCAAACACACAAGAGCTTTGATTTATTAGCAGATGGAAGTGTTAGACGTCTGTGACAGTGTTCTCTATAATACGTTTTGTAGTGAAAACTGTTAAACTGAGCATCGTGAAAGAGTTATTAGGTTTGTAATTATTTTTTAAGTACTTTAATATTTAGCAAAGAGCAGAAAATAGTTTGTAAATTGTAACCAGAAAAAAACGAATGCATTTTTGTCTTAAAATGACGAATGGTGGGAAATAGTGTTTTTAAACTCCAACGATGCATCAAGGAAGTATTTGTTTGGGTATTTTTTTCTAAAGAATAAGTTAGTTTTAATCTAATGAAAGAATACATCCAAGGTTGATGCATCTGCTCTTTAAACATTCATTCTTATATCTTAAGGAATTTACCTTTAAAACAACAAAGCACTGTTAAACAGAGCTCAATGAATGAAACATGTTCAGAGACTCGAGATAAAAATAAAAACAACTTTCCGCTGTGGAAAACTGGCAACATTTTAAAGTCAAATGAAAAAAGAAGCCTTTTCCATTTGATTAATTATGCAAAAGGTTTATTCTGGGCAAAGCTGGCAGTTACCAGTCTGCGACCCAATTCTTTATTTTATTCAGGACATTTGACTTGTACTCCATTTTAAGATAATACAACAAAAAGAGGACAGCTGCCTCCATATTGACTGACGGAGTCAACAGTGCTGGTAGACCTAATCAGTTCTAGTGCATTATGAGATTAACTAATTCTCCAACTTTGGCTCATATGTCCTCTTTCTCTGGATGAAAATAGATTACCAGTACTTTGACACTAATGTTGTATTCAAGAGACCGCCATAACGGAGCTGGGTTAGCATAGCATAAACTGTAAATATTGAAAGGGCTGCCTGGCTCTTTGCAGAGTAAACAGGTCTGGCACCATCTCAAACATGGATGCCTGTGAAATTGTCCAAAAAAAATAAGAAAAAATAGCCTTGCAGAAATTCCTGTCTTTTGACACATCACATTACATCACACAAAGCACTCTTCCACCAACCTGATAGCTTGTCAGTGTCCAGATTGCTGCGGGGCAGAACACAAGAGAAGATAAATGAGGAAAGTTAATTAGGGAGCTGATTCACAGACAAGCTGCTCTTCATTTCTGCTCGAGAGCTCTTTTTGGCTCGTCAAGGTGTCGCAGTATTATCCAGAGGAAGACACATACAAAACTTCACTGTAGAAACCATAAAGACCAATTATAGTTTTGTCGTGCTATTGCTGGAGAAATTCTGCTAATAAGTTTTTGTCACTCTTGACACGCTGGACTCTCAACACAATTGACAAAATCTTCTCGACAAGAAGACAGGGTGAAGGAGAACCCTATTTTCCCAATGAGACACTTGGTGCTGGATATTCGATGGATTCCTGGGGTCAATGGAATATTGCGTGTCTGTCAGTACTGTCGGTCAAGGAAGTTGACGACGCGTACATAATTGGATTTATGATAACAGGGTTTGTGCTTTTTGGTGTTGGCAGTTACCTGTTTAATTGACAAATGTGTCGGCAGCCGTTCTGGCCTTGGTAAAACCGCCCAGCTTGTATGAAGGAATGTACCGAGTGATAAGCACTCAGACTCAGATGCTGTATGAGCTGAAATGTAAGCCGGATGCAATTTCCAAGAATCCCAGACCACTTGCGGCTCCCAGAATTCCCTGGCGGGAAGGAATCAACCTTGGAGAAGGTTACAAGCTCAGCCCAGCGGTGTGACCACAAATTTGGCTGTTTGGAATTGCCACTGAAGATGTACTGGTATAAATATGAAAGGCAGACATGAAATCAAGCAGAGTCTGACTGACCCTAAATAATTGTTGTTATCTAACTGGCTTCCCCTGGTCTTGAATTAGCCAACTATCACAATTTTCTCCTGGTCGTTTAAGTGAATGAGAAGCTCCGCCCCCACCCCTTTCACTGCTCCCCTCCCAAGGACACGTGTGGACCTATCAGAGTGGAGCCAGCAGATAGACACTGTACCATCAGGGCTGTGGAACTTTGGAAGTGTCCTCGAACAAAATTACGGTACTGCCCTCATTGGCTCCATGCATAAATGTATTGTAATTTCATCGGTATGTGCTTTTAGTGCTGAGGTCTTTTATTGCAACTCTCACAATGTGTCCTGTAGGATGTAATGCACATTTTTTTAACCTCCTCTCCCCTCATGTTTCTTATTTCCAGTGGTGTCAAAAGTATTCACATTCATTACTCAAGTAGAAGTATAGATACTGGGATTTAAAATTACTTCTGTAGAAGTAGAAGTATCAACTCTAGCTTTTTACTCAAGTAAAAGTAAAAAAGTACTGGTTTCAAAACTACTTAAAAGTATAAAAGTAAAAGTAGCGTAAGAAAAAGCAACAACAAAGACAAATGCTTAGGCTGCACCACACATACTATTGTATACAACCCCACCTCCCCCACAAAAATCATTTTTTTAGACTAGATTATATTATATTGTTAATGTTGAAAAACTAGGGGTGCACTAAGCTACCTGTCTTAACTGCATATATGCCCATTGAAAATAGACACATTTAAATGCAAATTTAAATATATTAAAATAACCATACTGTATAGGGGTATTATTGAGCATTTGCCTGCAGTGTGAACGTAGTCTATGAAGTAAAACTTTGTTAAGTTCAGTGAAAACTCTGACAGAAAGAAAATATGTTTTAAATCTGAATAAAAAAGAGAAATAATGTTAGCAAGCAAACCCAGAGCATGTAGCTAGTTCCATGGCTAGTACCTCCTAACCATAGAAAACATTATACAACATTAGTATGTTACTAGGTCACTAGAAGTCAGTAATCAACTGATAAAAAAAAAAAAAACTTCTTCTTCTTCTTTGGTTTTTAACGGCAGCTTGCATCCATCATTGTTGCACTACTGCCATCTCTTGGTGCTTATATATTAATTTATTTTCTCAAATTCTCTTATTGAGTCCAGTATTTAAAAAAAAAACGAAATATCTTTCTTTTCCCTTCATCACTACTCAGCTGAGCAGCGACTTCTTCCAACTTTAGTTCCCTATTATAACCAATTTCCATTCTCAATATTCTCCTATGACCCACATATTTCCTGCAATTATTAAAAAACATGTTCTATTGTTTCTGCGGCATTACACCAATCACATAAACCAGTAAGATGTTTCCCCATCTTAAAAAGAGTGTCATTCAATAAACTATGCCCAGTTCTTATTCTATTTATAATTATCTCCTCCCTCCTATTTATTCCTCTGAGTCTATTAACATCAACTGTATTTTGTATCCTATATAAATGTCTCCCTTTTGTCTCATTATCCCATCTCATTTTCCATAATTTCTTGCTTTCGTTCCAAACTATACTTTTTCCTTCAGATTTAGTTAACTTTATCGGCATATCAATGTCTACTTTTTTAACAGTTTCTTTAAAAACAAAACGAAACAAAAAAAACTTTCAGCTTACCTCAATATTAGGCATGTAACGACCCAGACAGCAAAAGTTATGTGGGCCGGATCTGGGCCAAATGTATGAAAACATTTGGCCCGCATTTGTAAAATGGATCCGGCCCGGTGTCTTTTTGTCCAACGGGCCAAAACTGGCCCAGATGTGGATTGCGGATCTGGATTGGATCTGGGCCGGAGGTGGGCCAGAAGTGCTACAAAACTACTGCATTCGGCCCAAATGTGGCCCAGATACGGAATCCTTGTTTAGTTTTTAGGCAAATTTGGCCCAGATGCGGCCCAGATGCGGCATCCTCATTTCATTTTTAGGCGGATTTGGCCCAGGTCCGGCCCAGTAGAGTAAGTCGAATCTCAAAACGCGGCCCAGATCTGGTTCAAACCCGCAATACAGATATGTACAACAGGTCTAAATAGAGCACACACAAAATATCCACATAAGTTGTTGCTTAAAAACTGTTTATTCATGAGCAAAACAAATTCAAAAATGTTAAAAAGTTAAAATTGATAACAATGATAACATAACAACCTTAATAATAAAAGAAACTACAATTACCAGAGGTATGCATCATAAATACCATGATCTGCTTCTGTATGACAGTTTCAGTGTCCTTCAGTCATTTTAAGAGTCAGTCACAGCAGAGGAAAGCGACGTCCTCACTCATCTGTGATGAATCTCCAAATGCAGGACTGTCTGTGGCAGAGATTCACCTTAGCACTTTGTGGAAGATGTGAGGTTTCAAAGTCAACTTTTATTGTCAGAACTGCAATATGTACAGGACATAAACAGGATTGAAATTGCATTTCTCTCTCAGTCCCTCGGTGCAAAAGTAACCATTTAAACACTAAAACACTAAAACATTTAATAAACATAAGCATAAAATAGTAAAAGTGTAACACTGTCCTGACAGTTACACCAACACGAAAACACTAAACATTTAATGAACATAAGCATAAAATGAAATGATAAAAGTGTAATACTGTCCTGAGTTATTGCATAGTAGTATAAAAAGTATATAAAGTGTATCTATAAAATAAACTGAAGGTTCTAGCATTGACATTTGCAAAGAGTGGCAAAGCAGCATATGAGTTAATGTACACAGTATATGTATGAGGTAGTTGATGTTGGTATAGAGGCAAAGTGGCATATGCAGTAAGGCACATTGGGCATCCTTAAATAAGGCTAGTCAGAGAATACTGTATATGTATCAGCAGTAGTGTAGATATAAAAGTAGTGTAAATGTAAACAGTAGTAATAAATGTAAACAGTATTAATGTAAACAGTGAATATAAACAGTAGTATGACTATAGGCAGTAATGTAATACAAACAGTGCAAATATGAGAAGTAGTGCAAACTGAATGAGCACATGACTGAGAGTTTAGTGAATAACCCGTTTGATGACACAGGGACCAGTGTTAAAATCTTTGTGTTGTGTGGTAATGTGTGAGAAAGTTTTTTGTGTTAAGGCAGTTCAAATGGGAGGGGAGGCAGAGCAGGCAGAGTGTTTAGCATCCTTACTGCCTGATGAACAGAGCTGTCTCTCAGTCTGCTGGTTCGAGCCTGGAGACTCCTCAGTCTCCTCCCTGAAGGCAACAGTCTAAAGCAGCTGTGTAGTGGGTGTGTGGGATCACCTGCCATGCAGTGGGCTTTCCGAGTGAGGCGTTTGCTGTGTAAGTCCTGCAGTGAGGGGAAGGAGGTGCCGACGATCTTCTCAGCTGCTCTCATGATGCGCTGGAGGCTCTTGCGGCAGGATGCAGTACATGCACCAAACCACACAGTGATGCAGCTGGTCAGGACACTTTCTATGGCACCTCTGTAGAAGGTGCACATGATGGGGGTTGAAGCTCCAGCCCTTTTCAGCTTGCGGAGAAAGTAGAGACGCTGGTGAGCCTTCTTGGCCAGTGCTGCAGTGTTCCTGCTCCAGGACAGGTCCTTTGAGACGTGCACTCCCAGGAACTTGGTGCTGTCTACTCTCTCCACTGCGGTGCTGTTGATGGTCAGAGGGGCATGTTGGGCATCCCTCTTCCTGAAGTCCACGACAATCTCCTTTGTCTTCTCCACGTTGAGAGTGAGATTGTTGTGTCCGTACCACAAGGCCAAGCGGCTCACCTCGTTCCTGTAGTCCGTCTCATCGTTGTTGCTGATGAGACCCACCACTGTTGTGTCGTCCGCAAACTTGATGAAGTGGTTGGAGCTGTATGATGGTGTGCAGTCGTGTGTTAGCAGGGTGAATAGAAGGGGGCTCAGTACACATCCTTGTGGGGTCCTCATTGCTAGCAACATTAGCATTTGGAGGTCAGACAGGAGCCTAAGAAAAGCACAAAGAAAAACAAGATTATAACCAGGCAATACCAAAAAACAATATAATAAAACAAAACAGCCAGCCACTAGGGAGCACAAGCCATTGTATCTCTTGTGCCGGTCCCAAGCCCGGGTAAATGGTGAGGGTTGTGTCAGGAATGGCATCCGATGTAAAACACTTGCCAAAACCATAATGCGAGTTCATCAAAGTGAAACCATACCAGATCGGTCGAGGCCCGGGTTAACAACGTCCGCCACCGGTGCTGTTGACAAACAGGGTGCCGGCGGAAATTGTACTACTGTTAGTCGAAGACGCCGAGGAGGAAAACGTGTCAGGAGACAGAGGGAGAGGAGGAAAGTGAAGAATGTAGGACTGAGGGTTGCAACTCTAAATGTGGGGACAATGACAGGCAAAGGTAGAGAGCTGGCTGACATGATGCAGAGAAGAAAGGTAGATGTTTTATGTGTCCAAGAGACCAAGTGGAAGGGCAGCAAGGCTCACAGTATTGGAGCAGGGTTTAAACTGTTTTACCATGGTGTGGATAGAAAGAGAAATGGAGTAGGGGTGGTCCTGAAGGAGGAGTTGGCAAAGAATGTAGTAGAGGTGAAGAGAGTGTCAGATAGGGTGATGTGTCTAAAGGTAGAAGTAGAAGGTCTGATGCTAAACATAGTAAGTGGTTATGCTCCACAGGTTGGATGTGATGGGGAGGAGAAAGATAAATTTTGGAAAGATTTGGATGAAGTGATAGAGAGTATTCCCAGGGAGGAAAGAGTGGTGATTGGAGCAGACCTGAATGGACATGTTGGTGAAGGAAACAGAGGGGATGAGGAAGTGATGGGTAGGTTTGGTGTCAAGGAAAGAAACCAGGAAGGACAGATGGTGGTGGATTTTCAGGGTATATGCAGAAATTCCAGAGTTGAATTTAATACCTTTTAATACCTTTTTAATACCATAAAAATATTTTTTAATACCATCACGGCACCGAGCTGTAACCGTAGCGGCAACCTGTTGTATTTCAGTTCCATGCAACTAATTGTAAAGTGATAGATTACTGTCATTTTCTTCCTAAACTTTGGTAGTAAATGTAGTTTTATGACAATTACTGGATACATCAATTTGCTTCTTGCCTCAATAAAAGCACTGACCTATTTGTTATTTAAATCTAGCCCAAGAGAAAAAGTTTAATTGTTCCCACACACAGCATATCTCTAATGGCAAACAAAAACTGTAAACTTGAAAACAGAACAGTTTAGTTAAAATAATTCAACACTGAACACATGCATAATTCAAAAAGAGAGGTAGAAAAATAATAACTACTGTATTTTTCATCCTGTAAGTTGCAGTTTTTTGCATAATTTACATGCCTTGCAACTTATAGGACGAAGTGACATATTTATAGATTTTTTTCCCCCATATTTATAAACCATTTGACTGAAATATGACCGTTTCCATTCATTCTGACTGAAAAAAAAAAAAAAAACAGTTCATGATATCTATTGTAGTAATAGTTTTATGGCATGCTGTTGTATCATGTAATAGAAAAACGTGCCTATAATGACAAATTTAAAAAAGTTCAAGACAAAAACAACTGGACTTTATTTATTATACTATTTATTATACTATTATACAATACTTTATTGTTTTTTTATTGCACTTTTTAGAATTCACCATGTCCTGGATGACTGAGAATCTTCACTAGCTATTAATGACTCAATCGGCCTGCCATACTCTCCCCACCTCTCTGCTTGAACCTTCAATCCAGCAGCAAGATGCACCACGGCGGCGAAATGCAGCTAATTTGACCATTAAAGTGCATTTATTAGGAAAATGATAGACAGAAAAACACCTCTGCTATAATTTCGAGCTAACAAATAATTGTTTAGGTAATTTTCTTGTTAAATGTCGGCGAAACGAGCCGCGCTCCTTTTTCCTGTTTCTCACCGCTGAGCGATCACGGTGCACACAGGCAGCAACACTTTTTTTTTTTTAAATAAAGCCGATTGAACCATTTAAGTACATTTATTAAGAAAATGTTAGACTGAGACACCCCTTTTGCTATATGCTGGTATATGCAACAAATAAAGTCCAGTTGATCCTGTATTGAACGCCTTTTTTGATTCCCTTTTGCTATAATTTCGAGCTAACAAACAATTGTTTAGGTACATTTCTTGTTAAATGTCGGAGGATAAAGCCGTGATCCTTTCCTGTTTCTTTTTACAGACATGATACCAGCTGTAGGTGCGCGCGCACACTGACTGACGATATGACGTCTTTGTTTTAGCTAAGGTCCTACTTGGAACATAAAATTAGAAAAGATAAATAAATTCACAGACCTTTTTTTAGACGATAGAACAAGAAAAATATAGTTGTGTAGGTTTAAAAAATTTAATACCTCGTCAGATGACGTTTATTACTTTTTAATACTTTTTAATGGCCTTAATTTGTGTTAATTTCATTTACTACCTTTTAATACCTTTTACAACCCCGCGGATACCCTGATTTTGCCAAGAGAATGGAAATGGCTATAGTCAATACCTATTTCCAAAAGAGGGAGGAACATAGAGTGACCTATAAGAGTGGAGGAAGGAGTACACAGGTCGATTACATTCTGTGTAGAAGAGGAAACCTGAGAGAGATTGGAGACTGTAAGGTTGTAGCAGGGGAGAGCGTGGCCAGACAGCATCGGATGGTTGTGTGTAGAATGACTGTTGTTGCGAAGAAGAGAACAAGAGTAAAACCAGAGAAGAAGACCAAATGGTGGAAGCTAAAGAAGGAAGAATGTTGTGAGAAATTCAGAGACGAGCTGTTAAAGGCTCTGGGTGGTAAGAAAGAGCTTCCAAGTGACTGGGCTACTACAGCAACAGTAATTAGAGAGACAGGTAGGAAGGTACTTGGTGTGTCATCTGGACAAAGAATGGAAGATAAGGAAACCTGGTGGTGGAATAGTGAAGTGCAGGACGCCATTCAAAGAAAGAGATTAGCCAAGAAGAAATATGACTGTGAGAGGACTGAAGAGCGGAGACAGGAATATAAGGAGATGGGACATAGAGCAAAGAGGGAAGTAGCTAAGGCAAAGCAGAGGGCGTACAATGAGTTATATGGGAGACTGGACACTAAAGAGGGCGAGAAGGACTTGTACCGATTGGCAAGACAGAGGGATCAGGCTGGAAAGGATGTGCAGCAGGTTAGGCTTATTAAAGATGGGAATGGGAATGTTCTAACAAGTGAGGAGAGTGTGATGGGAAGATGGAAGGATTACTTTGAGGAGCTAATGAATGAAGAGAATGAAAGAGAAAGAAGAGTGGAGGTAATAGAAACTGTGGACCAGGAAGTGGGAAAGATTAGTGAGGGTGAAGTCCGGAAAGCTCTGAAAAGAATGAAGAAGGGGAAGGCAGTAGGACCTGATGACATACCAGTGGAGGTTTGGAAATGTCTTGGAGAGATGGCAGTGAGGTTTTTGACTCAAATATTTAATGGAATATTTGAGGGTGAGAAAATGCCTGAAGAATGGAGAAGAAGTGTGCTGGTTCCCATTTTTAAGAACAAGGGTGATGTACAGAGTTGTAGCAACTACAGGGGAATTAAGTTGATGAGCCACACAATGAAGATCTGGGAGAGAGTTGTGGAAGGAAGGCTTAGACAAGAGGTGACTATCTGTGAGCAGCAGTATGGTTTCATGCCAAGAAAGAGCACCACAGATGCCATCTTTGCTTTGAGGATGTTGATAGAGAAGTACAGAGAGGGTCAGAAAGAACTCCATTGTGTGTTTGTGGATTTAGAAAAAGCATATGACAGGGTGCCAAGAGAAGAGGTGTGGTATTGCATGAGGAAATCTGGAGTGGCAGATAAGTATGTTAGACTGGTACAGGACATGTATGAGGACAGCAGGACAGTGGTGAGATGTGCTGTAGGAGTGACAGATAGCTTCAAGGTGGCGGTGGGATTGCATCAAGGATCGGCTCTGAGCCCCTTCTTGTTTGTTCTGGTGATGGACCGACTAACAGATGAGGTCAGGCAGGAATCCCCATGGACTATGATGTTTGCAGATGACATTGTGATCTGTGGTGAGAATAGGGAACAGGTGGAAGACAACTTGGAGAGGTGGAGGTATGCACTTGAAAGAAGAGGAATGAAAGTCAGCCGTAGTAAGACAGAGTACATGTGTGTGAATGAGAGGGAGGCCAGTGGAACAGTGAGGCTACAAGGAGCAGAGGTCACAAAGGTGCAGGACTTCAAGTACTTGGGGTCCACTGTCCAGGAAAATGGGGAATGTGGTAAAGAGGTGAAGAAGAGAGTCCAGGCAGGATGGAGTGGATGGAGAAAAGTTTCAGGAGTGATTTGTGACAAAAAGGTGTCAGCAAAGGTCAAAGGAAAAGTTTACAAGACAGTGGTGAGACCAGCTATGTTGTATGGTCTGGAGACGGTGTCATTGACAAAAAGACAGGAGAAAGAACTGGAAGTAGCAGAAATGAAGATGCTGAGGTTCTCCTTAGGAGTGACAAGGATGGATAAGATCAGGAATGAGATCATCAGAGGTACAGCACATGTTGAACAACTGGGAGATAAAGTTAGGGAGGCCAGACTGAGATGGTTTGGACATGTCCAGAGGAGGGACAGTGGGTATATTGGTAGAAGGATGTTAGAAATGCAGCTGCCAGGAAAAAGACAAAGAGGGAGACCAAAGAGGAGATATATGGATGCAGTTAGAGAGGACATGGAGGTAGTTGGAGTGAGGACAGAGGATGCAGAGGACAGAGTGAGGTGGAGGAGGATGACTCGCTGTGGCGACCCCTGAAAAGGGAAAAGCCGAAAGAAGAAGAATATAATAAAACAAAAACAAACAAACATAAGAAATTGTCATAACTTACGTGTGCATGTAGTCAGCTGGAGGCTCTCAACACATTTAGTCAAGTATTAGAGAATTCAGTGAGGCCTAGGTCAGAGGATATGGACATCAGAGATTGTAAAATAAATTCAAATCATGCAGGTAACAATTAATGAAGAACCCCAACTGACATAATTAGAAGTAAAAGCCAAAATACTGTATATAAAATGACCAATAAATACACTTGAAATGCATCAATTAAATTAAAAAAGGAGAACTTTACCTCATGTTTTATAATTTAATTTACCTTCATATTTATTTTTATGCTTTGTTCCAATAAACTTTACATACTGTTTTTAAAAACATATTTTTGTGTTCCTTTTTACTTGTATCTGCATTTGTGCCTCCCAATATTTATATTGTAAATATTTATTTATTTTATATTTATTCCCCCAAAAGTCTTTTTATTTCCATGTGTTTTTACACTTCTCTGTCACCCGTTTTTACTTCATCTTATGTATTTCTGTCTCATGATGTAAATAAGGTGGGCAGAGCTTCTTGGGTCAGCTCCACTTCTATTGGTCAAAAAAACAGGAAGGAGCAGGATCCATGTGTAGATCTACTGTGCATGAAGCAGAAATGCATAAGGTAAAGTCAAAACAGGAGACATAGAAATGTAAGACCCATTTAAAAAAGAAAAACTTGTGGGAAAAAAAATATAAACAATAATTGAATATAAACATTAAAAGGCACAAATGCATCTACAAGAAAAACAAAAATATATATTTTAAAAATACAGTAAAATGTAAATTATAAGCAGAAATATATAATTTATTGGAACTAACCTGGAAAATAAAAAGGTCAATTAAATTATATAACATGAAGTAAATTTCTCCTTTGTAATTTAATTTGTGCATTTTTAGTGTATTTATTAATTTATCAGTCCATTCATATACATGCTTTTACTTCTAATTATGTCAGTTTTGATCTTCCATAACAATGAACATACCAAACAATGGAAAACAAAAACCAAAGTAGCCAGCACTTACCCATTACAGGGTTGGCCTCACAGGTACTTCTTTGTGTACAACTGGATCCAGAAGCTTTAGGTATTTTTCTCCCAGACTAGCCGAGGGAAAAAAAAGACAATGTAGTACTGAAATGTGTGTGTATACAGTATTTAAATGTTAAAATTTACAGATTATACCTGACAACAGGTCCAGAGGAAAATGTTGGAGCAGGTAGGTGGGACTCGAGACCTTTAAAACAAAAGTACATTTACTCTTAAAGTACAAATGATATGGTTGCAGACGTACTAACCAAACCAGCAACCAAGATGAAGTTGAAAAAGTATGAAATGTTTGTTTGGTGTATGAAGAATTTATTTAGGTTTGAAACATTAAGAGCCTGAGGGAGTTACCCAAAATGTGAGCAAGTGGGGGTGTTGACATTATGAATGTTTTTGTATTGCTCTCATTTTGTTTGAATTTGTTTTTCTTTATAGGCTTGTTTTGTATTGGATGCTCAGATGCATCATGTGACTTTTAATTTACTGCACCTGTGCAGCTTTAATTAATAAAAGGTGTGTGCTCCTTCAAACTCTGGGTGAATGAAGTGGAGCAACATGAAACCAAACCATGTTCAAGCGTCACGTTTAATGCTGAGAGCAAAGTGAACTCTGTTAACAAAAAATCAGTGTCTTAATTGCTTTACTCAAACTACCGGTACTTAGAAATTACCTCTCAATGACGAGTGGCTCACTTTACCGCAGTTCTCAAGGCTAGGTTCTGAGTCTGATCCAGTTGTGTCAGATGGGGTTGGATTGAAGAGCTGAGAGCAGAGAGGCACAGCTGATCTCTGACAACCTGCAGAATCAAAGAGAACATGTGATAAATCTTTAGTTTCTGTTCTACATGCATCACTTTGATGCTTCCATCAACTTAGAGACAAATAAAGAGCATTCAAACCTAAAGATTCGCATCAACAAGGGACAAACACCTCTGCTGTGTTACTATGAACAGTTTAGCACCACCACCACCAAAGTCTGGCACTCATATTAGCCTGCCTGTGTGTCTGTTAGCAAAATATCTCATGTTCCAGTAAATCTTTAATGAAACTCTCAGAAAGTAATTGACTCTCAAGACCTCGTGAATGAGATATATCTTCCTTCAGCCTCTTGTTTAAGCAGCTACAAAAACAGTATGTTGCTGAAATACGTATTTAAAGTAAATTAGTATTTCAGCCTGGCTGCGGTTATTGTTCTGCTGCTAGTGAGCGCATGTGTGTTAACAGACGCGACGCAAACATCGTGAGGATGCGGGGCCTGTCTCTTTGAAAAACCATCCAGGAACTAAGCCAAAAAAAAAAAAAAAAACGTAGCATATATGGCTTATTTAAACGCTAGAATAACCTAACCTGCAGTGTTTTACTTGCCTCAAATTATCTGCCTCAGCAGCATACACGACACACCCGTTTTAGCTCGTTGTTAGCTTAGCTTTTAGCAACAGCAGGTTTTGTTCATTCAACTGAACAGAGCTAAAAAAGCTAGCAAATAAACAAAACCGAACCGACCTTCAACTTCCAACTGAATGTCCAGTCGTCGTCCAGAGTCTGACCAGTCGACGTCTAATAAAAAGCAAGTTTTACGAGCGCTGAGTCCAACACAACAACAGCTTCTTGTCCAACAGTTGAAAGGAAATGGCTACATTTGAAAGAAGCGCGCGAAGCAAGAGGCGTTGATTGGTTGGATATGATCACATGCTACTTCACCCGATAAACAAGAGTGGCGTTGATTGGTTAGGACAAAGTTCACATGCAACCTGACAAGCAAGAGTGGCGTTGATTGGTTGGGACGTACATGATCATATATATATACAACAATATAAAAAAACAGCTCGAGCTGTTTCAAAAAACTGACAAAACGTTTAAAACAGAAGTACTAAAAATAAACCAGTGTGAAAATACTTTGTGTAAAATATCTTGGCCAAAAGTTTAAACATAAGTATAGATTAAGTATACTTAGACTTTTAGTTTATTTTTAGTATAAGTCAAGTATTGTGTAAAATAAACTTGGCCAAGTATACTTTTGATAAGTACCTAAAAAGTATACTGAAAGTATACTCTTATTTTTTTAGTTTAAAATTAGTGTACTTTAAGTATACTTGCATATACTACTTTTTGGTAAGGGATCACTTCTCTCAGTGCTGCGTCTGTTGCTTAAAAAAAATAAAGCCAAGGAAGGCGCAGTTGGCTTGCAGTCTGGGACCAGATCAGAGCCAGATGCCAGTCTTTGTAAACCTCTGAGGCTGGCGCATTCGGTCTGCAGGCAAAAACCGGATCAGAACCACACCCAGCGCAGGTGTCAGTGCAGCTCATGATCTCAGAATCGGGGTGGAACTGGCACACAACACCACGCCGTCTCTGACTGTTATGCGGATCTGGCGACTTGTAAACGAGCCCGGTAAGGAGTTGGCTCAGAGTTGTAAACCGCATCTGACTGTTATGCGGATCTGGCGACTTGTAAACGGATCCGGCCCAAATGTAAATGCTGTCTGGGCACCTTGCAGCGGTGTCTGAATTTACTACAGACATTCAGCATGTGGTTGGAAAATCCAACGTGGTGGCTGACTGTCTCTCTCGGGTGCTGATCTCTCCCGTGTACGTTGGCATCGATTTTTCTGCTATGGCTGCGGACCAACGTAGCGACGCAGAAATACTCGAGCTCCAGTCCGGGCCCACAGGCCTCGAGTTGGAGGAACGGCAGGTGAATGACGGAGGTCCTCTCCTGCTCTGTGATGTTTCTACTGGCAGGCCCCGCCCCCTGGTTCCAGTTTCATGGCGACGCCGCGTTTTTGACTCCTTACATTCCCTTTCTCACCCAGGTGTTAGAGCCTCGGTGAAACTGGTCAGTTCAAAGTTTGTTTGGCCCGGTCTGCGTAAAGCAGTTAAGGAGTGGGCAGCAGCGTGTGTCCCATGCCAGCGTGCTAAGGTTAACAGACACACCAAAGCACCTTTGGAACCCTTCTCCATCCCAGGTCGGCGGTTTGATCATGTGCACGTAGACCTGGTAGGCCCTCTGCCTCCATCACAAGGTTTTACTCATCTGCTGACTATGATAGACCGGACCACCAGGTGGCCTGAGGTGGTTCCTCTGACATCCACGACATCTGCAGTGGTGGCCCGGGCATTTTTGTCTACCTGGGTGGCGCGTTTTGGCCCCCCTTCAGACATTACATCGGACAGGGGCCCGCAGTTTGTTTCTGAACTTTGGTCTACCATGGCCAAGGGTCTGGGGACTAACGTTCACAGGACCACCGCTTACAACCCCCAAGCTAATGGTTTGTGTGAACGGTTTCACAGGTCATTGAAAGCTGCACTTCGCGCTGCATTGACCGGTGACAACTGGATTGACCGTCTTCCCTGGGTTTTGTTGGGTTTACGTACCGCAACCAAAGAGGACCTGAGCTCTTCCCCGGCTGAACTGGTTTTCGGTCAGCCTGTGCGCGTCCCCGGTGAGTTTTTACCTGAGGTACCCTCACCACAGTTCGCTCCACCGTTGCTCCATTTTTCATCTCAGGAGGGCTCTTTTCGTGTCCCTGGCCCGGTACACCATTGTTTACCGCAGTCATTTGTCCCTAAGAGTCTGGAGTCCTCTAAATTTGTTTTTGTCAAACACAATGCACACAGGACACCACTACAGCCTTTGTATGATGGACCGTTTCGGGTTCTTCAACCAGGTCCAAAACACTTCCTTTTAGATTTAGGGGGTCGTACTGAGACTGTCTGTATCGATAGGCTTAAACCAGCTCATGTTATGTCAGATGATCAGGTTGTTACGGCCCAGGCTCCTCGCAGGGGCAGACCTCCATCCACATTGCTAACGGACTGCTGTCCTCCTTCCAGAGACTCTCAACGACCATTGGAGCCCGAATCTTCTGCAGCCCCTCCTCGTCGCCCTCCGCTTCATCAGACTGGTTCTGCAGGGCCCAGGTTCAGCCGTTCTGGTCGTTTGATCAAACCTAAAATGCTGGACTAGTGATGGACCTTACTGGGTGTTCTGGGGGGGCGTGTGTGGTGGACCACTAGGGGGCTCTACTCACACCCAGTGGACCGAATGTGTTACAGGATGTTTTATTGTGAAAGGTCCAGAGGACCGGATGTTGTATTGTGAGAGGTTTGATATATAAGGCGGTGTTGGGTGCTTCCCGCCAGTTTAGTAGGAGTTGATTAAAGTGAAGATCTGCATTCCGTCTTCTGTGTCGTCTCTTCACCGCCTCCTACAAGATAAGATGCCTTTATTAATCCCACAGTGGGGAAATTTACATTGCCACAGCAGCATAGAGGACAGAGCAGAACCAGTTGACCATAAAATGAACATAACCCAGAATTAATTAAGCTTTACTGCATCAAAAACATCTCACTGAACTGTCTTGAATGAAACATGTCATGCATGAAGTGGGCTGTCTAGAACAGCAGATGGTTGCACATAGCAGTTCCAGCCACACAGGAACAACTGCACGTCACCATTACAACAGGAACGGAAACTCTGAGGACTTCCTGTTGACAGATAATACAGCATTACACTTTTTGTTAAGGTTTTCTTTCAAATTGTTGGCATGAAATGGAGTGCCCTCCTTAAAGCTCCACTGACATCATCTTTTAACTTTTCAAAAAATGGCACAACATATATAAATATTAAGATTGACCCCTGACCGTTTTTGCTAAAATAATGTTAAATTAATGAAAATTCCTCTCAAGAATAGTTTAAAATTAGCGCTGTTTTTTTACACGGTAAATACGGGTTTTCCGGTCACGTGTTTGTGACGTCAGATAAAGGAATTTGCTCCAAGCGCACATTGAATACAATGTAGAAAATATAAACGCATCCGTCGAATTTAGCCATCTAAAACTGTAGATATTAGCGATTTAGCTTCAGTTCGTGAAGCAGAAGTTATTTTGAGTGATAAAAAACAAACAGCAATGTTTCATTTCTCCGTGTTGCTAGTTCTGTTTTCAGGAAAGGTTGCACATCCATGTAGTGAGCACCAGATGTCAGCAAAGCTATCGTGAACTCTTACAGAGCTCTGTAATGTAGAAATATATAAACGTATCCGTCGAATT
>JBBPBX010076383.1:0-17125 GCA_038048925.1 Garcialebias charrua | reverse complement strand
ACTGTGGCAGATGTCCAAAAAAGAGTATCAGGTATGAAAAACTGGACAGCACCAGGACCTGACATGATCCATGCCTACTGGCTGAAGACATTCACCGCCCTCCATGAGCGACTGGCAACCCAACTGAACCAGTTGCTACAAAATGGGACTCACCCTGAATGGTTAACTGAAGGGCGCACAATCCTGATCCAGAAGGATCCCTCAAAGGGTTCAGTCCCATCCAACTATCGGCCAATAACCTGTCTCTCTACAACATGGAAGATCATGTCAGGCATCATAGCGGCGAAGATAAGCAGGCACATGGATAATTACATGAGCACGGCACAGAAGGGCATCGGCATAAATAGCAGAGGAGCCAAACACCAACTCCTTGTAGACCACACAGTCGCCCGAGACTGCAAAACCCGACAAACTAACCTGTGCATGGCTTGGATTGATTACAAGAAGGCCTATGACTCAATGCCGCACACTTGGATCATTGAATGCTTAGAGATGTACAACATCAATAGGACTCTAAGAGCCTTCATTGCAAACTCGATGGGACTGTGGAAAACCACCCTTGAAGCCAATCGCAAACCACTTGCACAAGTGTCCATCAAATGTGGCATATACCAAGGAGATGCTCTGTCCCCACTGCTGTTCTGTATAGGCCTGAACCCCCTCAGCCAAATCATTAACAAGACTGGCTACGGATACCGACTCAAGAATGGGGCCACCATCAGTCACCTCCTCTACATGGATGACATCAAGCTGTACGCCAAGAGCGAGCGAGACATTGACTCACTGATCCACACCACCAGGCTCTACAGCACTGACATTGGGATGTCATTCGGACTAGAGAAATGTGGTCGGTTGGTTACAAAGAGAGGGAAGGTCATCCACACAGAAGGGGTCTCACTCCCAGAAGGAACAATAGCAGACATTGAAGACAGTTACAAGTACCTGGGAATACCACAAGCAAATGACAACCTCGATGAGATAACAAGGAAAGGAGCCACAGCCAAATACATCCAACGAATAAGGCAAGTCCTGAGAAGCCAGCTCAATGGCAAGAACAAGATACGTGCAATAATCAGCTATGCCTTACCAGTAATCAGATACCCTGCCGGAATAATTAGCTGGCCAATGGAGGAGTTAAAGGCCACAGATGTTAAGACTCGGAAGATACTAACCATGCATGGAGGGTTCCACCCCAAATCCAGCACCCTGAGACTGTACACGAGCCGTAAGGAAGGAGGCAGAGGACTAGTGAGTGTGAGAGCCACTGTCCAGGATGAGACATCCAAGATCCACAAATACATCAAGGACAAAGCCTCAACAGACAATGTGCTCAGTGAATGTCTGAGACAATGGGGAACAGAGGACAAGGTACTGGAGGTACCATCATGGGAAGACAAGCCCCTACATGGGATGTACCACCGACAAATAACTGAAGTGGCTGATATCAGGAAATCCTACCAATGGCTGGAAAAAGCTGGACTCAAGGACAGCACAGAGGCACTCATCCTGGCTGCACAGGAACAGGCCCTAAACACCAGGGCAATAGAGGCTCAGATCTACCACACCAGACAAGACCCAAGGTGTAGGTTGTGCAAAGAGGCCCCTGAGACAGTCCAGCACATAACAGCAGGGTGCAAGATGCTGGCAGGGAAAGCATACATGGAACGGCATAACCAAGTGGCGGGCATACTGTACAGAAACATCTGTGCAGAATATGGACTGGAAGCCCCGAGATCAAAGTGGGGGACCCCCCCGAAAGTGGTGGAGAATGACCGAGCTAAGATCCTGTGGGACTTCCAGATTCAGACAGACAAAATGGTAATGGCAAATCAACCGGACATTGTGGTGGTGGATAAACAACAGAGGAAAGCCGTTGTGGTGGATGTAGCAATACCAAGTGACTACAACATCAGGAATAAGGAGCATGAGAAACTGGAGAAATACCAGGGCCTCAGAGAGGAACTGGAAAAGACTTGGAAGGTGAAGACCACAGTGGTGCCTGTGGTCATTGGGGCCCTTGGGGCAGTCACCCCCAAACTGGAGCAGTGGCTAAAACAGATCCCTGGAACAACATCGGACATCTCAGTCCAGAAATGTGCAGTCCTAGGCACAGCCAAGATACTGCGCAGAACCCTCAAGCTCCCAGGCCTCTGGTAGAGGACCCGAGCTCAGAGAATGATGGAGACCACCCGCGGAGGGTGAGAAATAATATTTATTTATTTATATATATATATATATTTATATATTTTAATACAAGAATTACCTTAAAAAGGGGAAGAAAAGTGAGAAACTACACAGACACTGTTTCCTCCAAATACTGTATGTAGAATGGAGAACATGGCCGTGTGCGCCCCCACCTGGACATACTGGGCATTACCCATGATCCTGCTTACTGAACAGTAGATCACAGATCATTAGTATATGAAGCATATAGTACACTACTTTCCATCACATCTACGTATATATGAATAAATCTGTGGTGCAGAATGAGTACAAATGTCCATTCTGGACGTAAAACACTCACCGAGTTTAAGCTTACGCTCCACACAATGCACCAAGTGAGCTGAAAGCAGAAGAGCCTATGATGACGTCATGTAGCGTTAGATTTCCCATCATGCATTTCTTCTTCAAGAGATAAAAACGACTGAAAATAAACAAAAATAAGAAAATAAGACGTGCAAAAGGATTCAGCCTTTCTACTAATTCAGGCGTTGTTTAATATGAAGCCAGATTGCAACTGTGAGCGAAAACCGTAATCGATTTGGGCATGGGCATGAAAGCCCATAAAAGCAGCTGGAACATCTATTTCACTTCGAGCCAGCGAAGACTGCGTGGATGCTGAACGGCTGCTGAATGGCTCAATGGGTTGTCAGTGTTCACGTTGGTCGTTCCAGGAGATCCCTCCTGGCGCTCTCTCCGCGACTGGTACGCATACGCATAGAAGGGTGTGATGTGCGTGGCCACGTCGTTGTTTCTTTTTAAACTGTTTGTCTAAATAACATCTCAGTGTTGCCAGATTGTGCGGTTTACCGCAATTTGTGCGGTTTTCATTCTCTACTTTAGAAGGGTGTGATGTGCGTGGCCACGTCGTTGTTTCTTTTTAAACTGTTTGTCTAAATAACATCTCAGTGTTGCCAGATTGTGCGGTTTACCGCCATTTGGCCGGTTTTCATTCTCTACTTTGGGGTAAAAATAGCTTTAGGCAGGTGGGGATAATTTAGGCGGATTTGGAGTTAAATATTAAATACATTTCAAACAATCATTCATCATTATTTCATAGCATAGCTCCTCTGACCTTTCTCCATCATCACTGATTGGATATTGTCATCTGCCAGGGCGATCACAACAGAGAAGTGGTGAGGCAGTTTTAGTCATAGATATAATAAACACTAGATAAGCTGAGGCGGAGTCTCCGGCGTCGTCACGTGGCAGCCATCTTGCGACAGACAGCAACATTAGCTGCAGCTGTTGAAACTGAATGGAGGTGAGGGGTTTACACAAACAAAAATACTCTTAACTCGCTGTAATCTTGACGGATTTACAAACGGTTTATCTTTTTAAAAACGTTATTAACGTGGCTATGATTTCTTTGGTAGTCAGACAGCACTTTTGTCTTTTTTAAAACGTTTTATTCATGTTTTGGGTGTCACACTCATCGAGAATCTAGAATCTGTTTTTATTACACCAATAACTATTTTATTACAAACTACTGTAAATGACTATCTTGATCATGATTGTATTTATTAGCATACTATTAACAAGAGCCTTTGATTAAGGGCTAGCTAGTACAGTATTCCAAATATTTCCCCAGCATTCTTAGATCACTAGGAGCTCTTTGTTTTTAACTGAACTAAAGCTGCACATGATTTCCAAGCGGTTTGGTATGTTCAACACTAATTACTGCTTTGTGTTTTACAGAAATACTCTTTGACAAGATGCCTGACTTTTGTGCAGCCTATGGATGCTCCAATAGGCGTAACATCAAAACAAGAAACCTTGGGATCACATTTCACAAGTAAGACTCTGTGACAGTATTATTACTTTAATTAGAATAATCATAGTTATATTTTGGATCAGTGCACATTATTGGTCATGCTACACACCAAAATGTGAGATAATATTATTGACATAATATTATACATAATATATATTTACATAATAATGACATAATATATATTTACAGCACTTTGGTTGACCTTGTTGTTGTTTTAAGTGCTCTATAAATAAAATGGTATGGTATGGTATACGGCTTGTAAAAGTATCTTTATATAAATTATGATGTATGATTTAGTGTTTCTTTTGGACACAATTTTTAATAGCTGTTTTATTGTACCAAAAGTAAATGCAAGCACACCAAAAGTATGATATATGTGTATAATTGTCATTACTATAATTCAAAGGTAAAGAAAGGAAGTGTGGAAAATAATGACCATCTTCTTCATGTTTTTAAGGTTTCCCAAAACCAGAGAGAGGAGGCGGCAGTGGGAAGTTGCCCTGAGAAGAGAGGGTTTTGTTGCCCTGGACAGGACACTGCTCTGCAGTGATCACTTCAGTTCTGAGGACTTCGATCGGACAGGGCAGACTGTTAGATTAAAAGATAGTGTTGTTCCAACACTTTTCAATTTTCCATCGCATCTTCAAAAGGTATGTATCATCGACCTACAAGATTTCAAGATGTATAAGATTGATATGTCTATAAACTACTGTATATATAAATATGTGGTTAAATGTCACAGTTTAGTATTTCTTTCTGCAAATTTAGCAATAAACAATGTGTTGTTCTTTACATAGCACATTTTAGACACTCTACTTTTGTTTATTTTAGCTTGTAAAAACAAGAGGCTCAAACACCTCTAGAAGAATAGAAGACAACCTGGCAATGGACCTGTCTCAGGATAAAGCTCAGTCTGATGTTGTGAGTATTAATTGATTCACACAATTGATAAGTGAATAATTATTTTTTTTTAAACTGTTAAATTCCACATTAATATTATTTATATATTTGTATATTTTTGCAAAGCAACTGGAAGCCACTGCAAAGAGGCGAAAGTGCTGCAAGCGGCAGGCCACTGACCACCCGTATTCACTGCCTCCTTGCCCCAAGGCTATATATGCCAAACTTAATGAAGCCTCAGCTAGAGTGAGGAAATTGCAGAGGGAGAAATCGAATGCCTTGGCAAGAGAAAGGAGGGCCAAGAAAAGCATGCTGTCTCTTCTAGAGGAACTGAAGGAGAAAAATCTCATCAATGAAGAGCTAAAAGACAAGCTTGAATGCTACTCGGGTAAATTAAAAATATTACATTGAATACATAGTATATAGGGTATTTTATGTTCTTTGGTGAAATGACACCCACTAAATCACTCTTAACTGTTTTTCAGATCTTCCAGTTCAACTGTTGTCGAGGCAGGGCAGCAAGTACACCAAGGCCCAGAGAGAGTTTGCCCTTACGCTCCATTTGCATGGGCCAAAGGCATATCACTATCTGAGAGACACTCTGCATATTTGCCTCCCACATCCGAGATCATTGCAAAGGTATTCTTCATTATGTTTGACTGTAAACTAAATCACTTGGAGAAACTTAAGCGCTACATATTGTGTTACCATGAATTGTAGAACTTGCTGAAAAAGGCTTACATTTTTAACTTTTTAGTGCAATGGCATCTATTTTTGGGATGCCAAGTGTTTTCAGTAGGGATGCTTAGTGTTTAAATGATTGTATGGTTAAATTTTTACTTTTTTATTTTACTAAGGTGGCTGAGCTCTGTTGATGCCAAACCTGGTCTAAATAAAATGATGTTGGACATGCTGGAGCAACGTCGCAAAGCAGATGAGGCCAAATACGGATGTGTCTCTTTGATGCTGGATGCCATGGCCATCAAAAAGCATGTTCAATATGATCCTCAGACACAAACAATGTCTGGATTTGTGGACATGGGAGATCGGATAAATGAAGCTGACATTGCCTCTGAGGCTCTGGTGTTCATGGTGGTTGGGCTTCAAGGTTATTGGAAAGCTCCGATTGCATATTATCTGACCAAGTCCCTAACACCAGAGACACAGAAAGTGTTGGTAGAGCATGCATTAGAAGAGCTTCATCATCGCCAGATAAGAGTGGTGTGCCTGACAATGGATGGTCATGCATCCAATGTCAGTATGTGCATGCAGCTTGGCTGCAATCTAAAGGCAAACCCCCATGAGCCCTTGAAGACCCATTTCCCACATCCAGTAACCCAAGAAAATGTTTTTGTTATGATGGACGCTTGCCACATGCTGAAGCTGACACGCAATATGTTGCAGGTACATGCTGATTAATCTCTATTTGCTTTGGTTTACTGTATTCTGCTATTTATACATGCTGATTGTATATGGGTAGTTGTGGAGAATATGTTTCCTTAAATTTGATATGTGCAATGACAAAAAATATTCTGAATCTACAGGCATACAGCCCAATTACAAGTATCACTGGCATTATCAACTGGAAGAACATAGTTGACCTGAACAATGTCCAAAAAAAAAGTGGACTACATGCAGCCAACAGAGTCACAGATAAGCATGTGAACTTTGCTAATCAGAAGATGAAGGTATGTTTGTATGATGATTTCATGTGTAGAGGGCTGCAATAGAAATGCGGTCTAGAGGTTTTTGTATTTTTATCCTTGTGGATGATGTCTGTATCTTATAGTGATAATATGCTCTTTATCTGAATTCAATCAAGGTCTCCCTGGCTGCTCAGACTTTGAGCAACTCAGTGGCAGTGGCGCTACGTGCCTTGCGGGAGATGGGCTATGCAGAGTTCACGGAATGTGAAGCTACTTCAGAATTTCTTGAGGTAATACAGTAAGGGATTTTCATCATTGACATAATTTATTTCAATATTCTTAACATTTGAGTAATTAATTGCTTTTATCCCTTTAATCCTGGTGCCATCCACATTTTATCATGTCAATGGTTTTACTTAAAGTTTTCACAATAATGTAAATTTAGCAGTTTTGAATAATCACACCAAACTGAACACCAAACACAGACACATTGGAATTTGAGCGTTAACAACTATTAAATAATTATGGCCATCCTCAAATTCAACAATATGCAAGTACTTTGATAAATACCTACCTACGAAGCACCCTTCACTTCTTCTACATCTCTGATTTACAAGTTTAAAGAAGTTCAGAAATGTAATTTTAAAAAGCACAGCCACAGAGAAAATGAAGAGGAATGAAATACCCAGTCATGATGATAATTTCAGTGCTTCCTGTTAATTTAGATACTTGTCTGTAGATAATGGACACGCTGTTTGACATCTTGAACAGTCGCAATCCCAGAGCCAAAGGGTTCAAAGCCCCCCTTGCTCATAGGAATTGGACAAGCACCGAGGAGTTCTTGTCAAAGGCCAGGGGTTACTTGCTCTCATTGAAGCTGGAAGATGGCACACCCCTTTATCGAACAAAGAGGTTTCTTAAAATAGTGATTGTTATATTAGTGATGCACTACAACCATTTCTACACCACACAATGTTATTGTTAATGGGTATTGGCATATGGGTTTATTTTATTCTTCATTACAGTAGTTGTATAAACTACCGTAGTTATAAGTAATGATCCAAAGTAAAGATACTACAGTATTACAAACAGCTACACTTTACCGGTTTTAGTGCATCTCTAATGCTATCTCCTCAGTTCTTCTCACCTCTCTGCATGGAGTTCATAATATGCTCTTCTCTGTCTGCATCGCGTTCATAACATGCTCTTTTCTGGTGATGGTACGTCTTATCTTATCAGGGTGTTTTGCTACAATATATTTGCTGTTTTAAAATACGTCTCTGTTCCTGCTCTTGTGTTTAGTCACCGCCACCCCTAAAAAATTAAATGTTAAGATCCTAAACTCATTCTTTCTTGGGACCTCTTTGTAATTATACAATATTTGCTTTATTTCATTAAGATTCCTGTCTATCCTGGGATTTATCATCAATATTGACACATTGATGTCAATGGTTCCTGTGCTGCTTGATGGGCAGCGATATATCCTGACCTACAGGTTCAGCCAGGACCACTTGGAGCTTCTCTTTAACTCCATCAGAGCATGTGGTACAATTCATAATTATTTTTTAACACAACACTAAGTGACCGTAACTGTCAGCAACTGTATTGTTTTCATTTTGTTGTTTTCAATTTGTTGATCCATGTTTTCTTTTTTTTTAGGAAAATACATTTGGTTTGTTTATTTGTTTGAAAAATCGGTGAATATGTAATATACTGTTATATATCTTGTGTCTATTTTAAGGTGGATGGAATAACAACCCTAGTGCCAGCCAGTTCAAGAACATTTTCAGAAAGCTGATGGCCCGGTGTGGTGTTAAACCAAGCATAAAAGGCAATGTGACCGCACAGGATGAGACAGAGTCACTACCAGTTGAACCAGTGTCCTCTGCTGACCAGTTCTACCACATTGACACATCTACAAACCTGTCAGCTGTAGATATGTCCTCTGTAGAAGAAGAAGATCTTCCATCACCATTTGCTGACATTCCTGCTCTTATACATGACCACAGCTACCTTCCCAGCCGCTTCGATGGTCTTGTGGAGAACACACTTGTGTACATTTCAGGTAGATGTTGACTTATACTAGATTTGACCTATTACCTGTAGTGCTAGCATTCAGCATATAATGTTCAAAAACTGAAATGATGGTCAAATAATGAGATGATAGTCCTAAAAAGTCCTAAAAAGGAAATGTAACCTTAATTTTACTTACTATGTTTATTATTAATATTGTTCATTTGTCTAACTCTATTTCAAGGTTTTGTTGTGCGACGGGCATTGACAAAGTTGTCCTGTGATGTCTGCCGTGCCAGCCTGGTGACAGACGCTGCAACTGCCAGTGAAGACAAGAGCTACCACCTGCTGACTCTGAGAAACAAAGGGGGGCTGATGATTCCTTCTGAAGGCACAGTGAGGGTAGTTAGGGCAGCAGAGTGGGTCATTCGTCAAGCATCTGCAGATTGCATACGATCACAGCCCATCAAACAACTAGAGGTCATCTACATTGTGCGGAAGAGGATAGGTACCGAGGATGTGTTTTTGCTTGGGAAGCACAACAGTGACACACAATATGGCATTGACAGTCACCACCATATGCTGCTCTCATTAGTTGTCTCATTGTTTTTCAAGCTAAGGCTACATCACTTGGCAAAAATCAATAATTTGCGTTTACAGAGTGGCAACATGAGGCAGAAGCACACCAAGGCAGTCCTTTTTAAAGGGCATTAGCTCCAAAAACACAAAGATTTTAACACTGGACTCTGTGTCGTCAAACGGGTTATTCACTAAACTCTCGGTCATGTGATCATTCAGTTTGCACTATTTCTCATATTTGCACTAATGTTTGTATTACATCACTGCCTATAGTCATACTACTGTTTACATTCTCTGTTTACATACTACTGTTTACATTCAATGTTCACATTTATTAATACTGTTTACATTTATTACTACTGTTTACATTTATTACTACTGTTTACATTTACACTACTTTTATATCTACACCACTGCTGATACACATACAGTATTCTCTGACCAGCCTTATTTAAGGATGCCCAATGTGCCTTACTGCATATGCCATTCTATAACAACATGAACTACTACCTCATGCATATACTGTGTACATTAACTGATATGCTGCTTTGCCACTTTGCAAATGTCAATGCTAGAACCTTTAGTTTATTTTATAGTTATACTTTTTATACTTTTTTACTTTTTGTACTAGTATGCAAAAACTCAGAACAGTATTATGTTCATTAAATGTTTAGTGCTTTAGTTTTTAGAGTTGGTGTAAATTTTCATACTCTTATACCACTATGCAAAAACTCAGGACAGTGTTAAAGTTTTACTATTTTATGCTTATGTCTATTATTATATGTTTCAGTGTTTTAATGTTTAAATAGTTACTGTTGCACCGAGGGAGTGAGAGTCTTGTCACACTATCAGATGTCACACTATCAGATGTTTATTTTTGTTTATTTGTTTGTTTATTTATATTTCTCAATTATTAAATCTTTTCATGTATCTAAAAAGAATAAACTACACATATTGACCAAGGTTGGTGTAATAATGTATTTAATATTACATAATATTTAAATGTGTAGGGAAAAAAATTGGCATAAATTAATTTCATATCACCAATAATAATACTATTTATGATGAAATAGTATTAAATATTTATTAGCATTGTAACATATGTCAGTTAATTTCGCTGGAAATAAACATGTATTTAGAAATAGATGTAAATATAATCTTATTGTGTATACTGCTAGTGCAATACAGTGTCTACATAACGTTATTTTCATGTGAACGTCCATCTTAAGTATACCATATTATAACAACATCTCTCACATTTATAACAAACCAAACCGTTTTAAAATCGGATGGAAATTAAGCAAGTTATGGTTATTTTAATAGTGAATGCACCATTCACATTCATGTTAAGAGTGGGCGTTCTGTCTGTCCCAAGATGGCCGCCGTCTGACGATGTCGGTCTCCATTGGCCAACAGCGGGGCTGTCTTATCTAGTGTTTATTATATCTATGGTTTTAGTGGACACCTCGTTGAGTGAGCTTCCGTAGCGGCGGTACGTCAGAGCGGCCGCCATATTGGATGTGGCAGAACTGCCGGTCAACTGAAGGAAACGGACTGAACCATAGATATCATATATAGAACACTAGATACCGCATGGCCCGCTCTAGCCTATAGAGCTTTGGAGCAGACGTCACTGTGTGGGGGCGTGTCGTGGGCGTGTCGGGGCGTTCCCGTCTCGACCGCCATGTTTGTTGCCCTCATAAAAAATAAAAGAAATTCAGGAGATTTTCCATTGTTTTCGCGCTGTATCTTCCGTCACGATTCTGAAAAGCAGGCAAAATAAAGTGGACTGTATCCTAATAAGCTTCTCCCAGGTGAGAAAAAAAAACTACATGGAAAAAATCGGTATAATTGGAAATGTTGCCCGTTTGAAATAAATAAATAAATGGAGCAGAGACCCGGAGTAATACTTGCCTCCACTGACATTCCCAGTCATTTTAGCAGGTCTGTGTCAGTGTTTACACCACAAATAATTTTTATAATTACAAATCACTGGGAGAGCTGGTCCAATCTATGAACAGCTGGGTAGATGATTTGGACATTTTTAAAGCCCCCAGATTGTAAATACGTTGAAGGTACGTTGTTTTTGGCTCCTTAATTGTACATAAATTATTAATTTACATTTCTTTCAGAATCAAACAACCTTCTGTATGCTAGGAGTATTAAAAACTGAGAACACTTGATTTTTAAAGTATGTTTTTTAACTAAATTACAAAGGTCCAAGTTGAAAATTACCTTATTTTTAATGACTTGAGCATGTCTAATAACATGTAGACTTCAAATCTTGATTAGATTACTATAATCACTATATACAGTATATGTATTAAGATGCATATATATACTGTATATTATAGATTGTCTTTTCATTCACCATTTTAATTGTGTTCACAGGTTCTGCTCTGACTCTGAGCCACCAGAACACCGTGGGTCATGCTGAGTAACAGTGTGTCTACACACAGAAATAAAATGGTGTGTGAATCATCAAAACACCTACATTAAAATACAGCTAGCAGTAAAAAAAATCTTAAAGTTAAAGCATGTGGTTTCATCATAAACACCAACTCCTGAACTTGGAGCATCTTCTGATGGACTCAGTGTGATCGCTGCTGCCTGGAGAAAGTTCCCTCACAGATACAAGACATGCAGCATCCAGCAGCTGGAGGCAGGAGATGAAGTTCACCTGCAGAAGCATCACCCACTCTGCACAGGTGCATAATCAAACCACTGTGACCTTGTGTGGACCACACAGACATGGCTGGACGTCTACAGAAAGCATGAAGCTTCCTAAAGATATTTCTCAGAGCTTGTACTTCAAGGGAGACATAATTATGTAAAACATGCTGTTGACTTATATTTGCACATTTTTGTGTGTTTTCTATAAAATGTATTAACTCACACGTTCATCACATTTACTGGAAATGTTTAATTACATCAAATGTTTACTTCAAAATGGATCTGTTTCATTTCAAATTCAAACAATGACAACAATACGGCAAAGCAATGAAGTCCTGTATAGTACCTGACTTTTTTGTGTCACCCCTAAGAAATTCTTTGTCTAGCTGTTTTTTATTCAGCTCTGACCTGAGCTCCCTGTTTTCCTGTAAGAGACGATTAATTTCTGCTCTTCTTTGTTCGCACAACTGACATTCTGTTTGTCGCCTTTTTGCTGCTGGTTCATCTTCCTCCTCCCCATCTGCAGCGACAGTGATGTCCTCTCGTGGGGTTTCCACCGCAGACTCCACAACTTGCTCATGCTCCTCTCCAGCAGCCTCCACAAGCTGTGTGTGCTCATCTTCTGCTGCCTCCACCACCTGTTGGTGCTCATCTCCTGCTGCCTCCATCACCTGTTGGTGCTCATCTTCTGCTGCCTCCATCACCTGTTGGTGCTCATCTTTGCTGCCATCTTCTGCTGCCACTACCACCTGTTGGTGCTCATCTCCAGCTGCCTCCACCACCTGCTGATGATCATCTCCTGCTGCCTCCACCACCTGTTGGTGCTCATCTTCTGCTGCCACTACCACTTGTTGGTGCTCATCTCCAGCAGCCTCCACCACTGGTTGTTGCACATCTCCTACTGCCTCCATTGCTTGTTGATTTTGCCTTTCCATCACTTCCTGGCCTTCATCTTCCCCTTGTGCTCTGCTGTAACGTCTCTTTCACCTCGGAGTGTCCCAAGTGCAGTGTTGGAGCCCAGTCGGGATTTGACTCATCCATCTCATAAGAAGATTTGCCTTGAAGAGAACGCAGATCAGTAATATAATTATTGCCAGAAAACATTACTGTCATCCATCTAGTATATATTTTTTTTAGTTGAAATTACTGAAGTTCCATTGGTAGATTACCTTATTTTAATGGTGATGTATAAATGTCATAACAATGTACTACCCTTAAATATTCAGACACATTTTGTTAAAAGATGAAGTGCTTTATAATAATAATAATGAATTCCATTTATAATGCACTTTTCATTAATAAAAATTTCAAAGTGCTTTAATGTGTAATATGTTGAAATTTGAAAATTGAGATGAGTTACTCATTTTTTGTTACTTATAGATTATTCTTTGAATAGATTGTTTGGAAAAGGGGCAGATATAATAAGATAGTTTCTTCTTTCTGCTGCCTTTCATTTTATATTTTCTTTTTTTTGTCTTTGTTGGGTATTTATTTTGATAAAATGAATAAAGAAATAAATTAATAATAAAAAACAATATGCTACAGTCAATGTGACAACACAATCAACTTTAAACAGTTTATTTTAAAATAACACAGATGTCCGACCTAAACTTGGTTGACCCACTATGCACTGAACTCGACCAAAACATGATACACCTTGACAAAATGGCACAACTCCAGTAAACTGATTTAAAATACTCACCTGAATGGAAATGTCTGGAACAAACAAGCATGTATCTTGTGATGTTGGAGAACGTTACATCAGGACGTCTCACTGCTGATATCCATGCCTCCTTTTTGTTATGGCCGACACAAGCTCGCCCTCGCGTTGTTTCCAGGTAGGGAAACTATAAAACGAGTCCGTTTTCTATTTTTTTACCTTTTCTGTCGTGTGAACGGACATTGCATCCTATTACACAGCAATTTAGGACCATTGCTAAGCTGTTGAAACCTGATTCGAACAAAATACGAGCAAGGCAGGAAAAATGGCGGATCGACAAAAAACTACAAAAAAAACTACCCACAATGCTGTGCGCGGTGGACCAGTGACGTCACGCTCCAAAGCTCTACTGATGGAGGGTCCCGGTGCCGCAGACGCCTCTACATTGATGGAGGGTCCCGGCGCTGCCGACGCTGCCCCGAATGTAAAGACACGCGTGTAAACACCAGTGTGACCGGTGTTGCCAGATAGAGTCCCATCCACCCAAAGCAATCTCTACCCGCAAAAGTCAGAAGGAAAATCGCGGTGAACCGCCCAATCTGGCAACACTGGTGAGTGACGGCTGCAGTCAGTGCTGATGCGGATATTTATGTTCAATTTTTGGAAAGTCCTGCGTGAATATCTATTTTTTTTAAACAAAGTTGAACGTTCTAAGGTCTAAGGAGATTCAATCAGTAAAATGAAGACATCAGTTGGGTTTGTAATACATGTTAAAACAGAATAAAAGCCTTTTTGCGGCATAAAACCGATCTTTGAAGTTTTCTTGAACTAATATTAAAATCTCGTCTCGTTCTCGCGAGATCTGTGATTTGTCGCGTCTCGTCTCGTGAGTTTTGTGTATCGTTACACCCCTACTCCCTCCCCAACCTGACCAGCGATGACATGTTTAGCCATATGTCATCATTCAACCGCTGGGTGTCTAGGTGATGTTCTGATAACGACATGGGCTACATAGATAACTGGAGTTCTTTTTGGGGAAAACTTGGTCTAATGCAGCAAGATGGAATCGTCCCACTTTGGACAGGGCCATTGTTCTTTCTAGAAATATGGCTGATTTTGTTTATCCCCAAATTATTGACAACCCAGGGTCCAGTCTAGGAAGCAGAGTTGTAGTCTTCCACACCTCTCTGCTGATTCTCCTCTGTTACCCACCCACACCCCCATTGAAACAGTGTCAACTAGCCCACAGCTCAAATTAAATAAACAAAAAATCAGCTCTAAAAATAGAAAGCATAAAAATCTTATTAAAATAAACACTGTTACTTTACCAGAGCAAATTCATAAAATCATTAAATGTGGATTATTGAACATCAGATCCCTTTCCTCTAGATCCCTGTTAGTTAATGAACTGATAACTGATCATCATATTGATTTATTCTGTCTGACAGAAACCTAGCTACAACAAGAAGATTTTGTTAGTATAAATGAATCAACTCCTGTTAATTATTTAAATGTTCATGTTCCTAGAATAACTTGCCGAGTTGGAGGAGTAGCTTCTATTTTTCAGTCAGGATTATTGATTAATGCCAAACCAGTTACATGTATTGGTTATGGGTTTTTTTTAACCGCTGTCCCTCACCCCAAAATTACACCACATGCGTTACGGCTCCGCCCCGCTCCGGTCCGACCTCCGCAGCAAATACGCACCCTTTATAATCAATGACAGAGTTTACACTGGCTCCGCACGGCGGCGGCGAGCAGCGGCGAGCGGACGGCAGTCCGTCAAAATTAGAAATTTTTCTATTTCTGCCGGACGCCGGAGCTGTGCCGGAGTCAACTTTTGAAGATTACGTCGCACCAACAGGAAAAGGAACGAGCACAACTTCCGTATTTACAAAATAAAATCACCACGGGCGGACTAATCCTAGCTCTATACGGATTTATTTGTACAAAAATGCTGTCAAACTATCATTTATGACTATTCTATGACTAAACTATTATATTTATGACTATGACTACGCTCTTAAGCCTCCCTGGTAAGGTCTATTCAGGGGTTCTGGAGAGGAGGGTCCGTCGGATAGTCGAACCTCGGATTCAGGAGGAGCAGTGTGGTTTTCGTCCTGGTCGTGGAACACTGGACCAGCTCTACACCCTCAGCAGGGTCCTGGAGGGTGCGTGGGAGTTTGCCCAACCAGTTTACATGTGCTTTGTGGACTTGGAGAAGGCATTCGACCGCGTCCCTCGGGGGGTTCTGTGGGGGGTACTCCGGGAGTATGGGGTACCAGGCCCTTTGATAAGGGCTGTTAGGTCCCTGTACGACCGGTGTCAGAGCTTGGTCCGCATTGCCGGCAGTAAGTCAGGCTCGTTTCCGGTGAGAGTTGGACTCCGCCAAGGTTGCCCTTTGTCACCGATTCTGTTCATAACTTTTATGGACAGAATTTCTAGGCGCAGCCAAGGTGTTGAGAGGATCCGTTTTGGTGACCTTAGAATCGCTTCTCTGTTTTTTGCAGATGATGTGGTCCTATTGGCTTCATCAGTTCGTGATTTACAGCTTTCACTGGAGCGGTTTGCAGCCGAGTGTGATGCGGCCGGGATGAGGATCAGTTCCTCCAAATCCGAGGCCATGGTCTTGAGCCGGAAAAGGGTAGCATGCCCTCTCCGGGTCGGGGAGGAGGTCCTGCCCCAAGTGGAGGAGTTTAAGTATCTCGGGATCTTGTTCACGAATGAGGGAAAACTGGAGCGTGAGATCGATAGGCGGATAGGTGCAGCGTCCGCAGTGAAGCGGGCGCTGTACCGGTCTGTCGTGGTGAAGAGAGAGCTGAGTCAAAAGGCAAAGCTCTCAATTTACCGATCGATCTACGTTCCCACCCTCATCTATGGTCATGAGCTTTGGGTTATGACCGAAAGAACAAGATCTCGGATACAAGCGGCTGAAATGAGTTTTCTCCGCAGGGTGGCTGGACTCTCCCTTAGAGATAGGGTGAGAAGCTCAGTCATCCGGGAGGGACTCGGAGTAGAGCCGCTGCTTCTCCACATCGAGAGGAGCCAGTTGAGGTGGCTCGGGCATCTGGTTAGGATGCCTCCTGGACGCCTCCCTGGTGAGGTGTTCCGGGCACGTCCCACCGGGAGGAGACCCAGAGGAAGACCCAGGACGCGCTGGAGGGACTATGTTTCTCGGCTGGCCTGGGAACGCCTTGGGATTCCCCCGGAGGAACTGCTCCAAGTGGCTGGGGAGAGGGAAGTCTGGGCCTCCCTACTTAGGCTGCTACCCCCGCGACCCGACCCCGGATAAGCGGAAGAAGATGGATGGATGGATGGATGGACTACGCCTACAAACGCAATACAAGAAATAAATAAATAAAAAAGTATTTTATTCTGAAATGTAAACATCACTTCCTGTTGCTCAAACCATGTAGCTCATTTACGAGAGAAGATCAAGGCAGCAGTCTCTCTACAGTTGTTCTCCTTCTTCCACCGAATGAATTGTTTTGTTCTGACTTACTTATTTATCACTTGATTTATCGCGCGATCTCGCACGTGTCTCGGAGCGGCGCATCCAGGCGGACCTGAGCGGAGCGGAGGCAGTGGGCTTTGGACTCGCTCAGCTGCGACCTGCGGACCGGAGCGGGGCGGAGCCGCGTGTGGTGTAATTTTGGGGTA
>JBBPBX010076382.1:3359-17125 GCA_038048925.1 Garcialebias charrua | reverse complement strand
TAGTCCAGGGGTCACCAACACGGTGCCCGCGGGCACCCGGGTGCCCCCAAGGACCATTTGAGGTGCCCTCGGACCTGTTCTAAAAATAGCACAACTCACTACTAAGCTGCATTTAAAATTTCATTTTATTCAGTTGTTATTTTTTTTTGTATTTATATATATTTTAAAATGTCTATCTTAAAAATATGTTCTTAAAAATATGTTTATTATACATTTTTTTCAATTTATGCTTTGTTATTTCCAAAGAGTTTATCAAACTGGTGCCCTATGACTCCGTACCCACAAAGTAGCTCTCAGTTTCAAAAAGGTTGGTGACCCCTGCTCTAGTGAAATGTCTAGTTCATTCTAATGATTCAAAGAACATGATTAAAAACTTTATAAAGTCAAAATGAATTCCTTTCCCACTTTTAATAAAATAAAAACACTTGCAGTCTTAATAAAACTGAGATGCATTCATGTCCTGACTCTGTACCGGTACTTCAGTTTAGGAATCATTCTTTTCATTCCGCCTTAATTCAGACAGGTTAATCCCATTGAGCCTCAGGGACTCATTTACAAGAGAGACCTGGTTTTAACAGAGTGATGACAACAACCCCAGCAGGGGTCGGCAACCTTCACAATCAAAACAGCCATTTTTACATCTTCGTTCAGTAAATTGAACGTGTCCAGAGCCACAACAACCTGCTACAACTGTCATTCAATTCAAATCAAAAATACTTTATTAATCCCAATTAAATGTTGTAACTCATCATACTGGTTTCGTTAAAGGTGCAGTCTGCAGTTTCTGCAGTGCAGTCTGTAAGTTTTCTAACAATATATTTTTAACATATTTCTTCACTCTGTCACTATCTCCTGACAGACTGATGTTAGACAAAGTAATCTTTGAAAAAACTATAGTCCCCTTGCTTCTCCAGGTGTTACTAAAAGCATTTCTAAAAAGCCACAGTGACCCGCCGTTAACCAGCCAATAAAAACAGAGTTTTTAACCAGCCAATAAAAACAGAGCTTCTCACTTCTCACGCTCCTAACCCACGCCCCCGCCTGTCCCAGCCCCGGCCGCGCAGGTTCTCGTTCAAAGGATTGCAAAGCGATGCAAAACTGTTTTGTATGTGACACAAATGTATTAAATTCCCCTTCTTCTATGCTTTAACATATTAACCGAGTTATCGACAGATCGAGTGCTTTGACTTCTATCGAAGCTTTCTTTTTTTAACAATTTTATGTAGTTTCAAGTACGTTAATTTACATTATTTAAAGTACTCTGGCACAACAATTTCCTGTGGGATCAATAAAGTTCTATCTTATCGATTTCCTTGATATTTGTTATTTTATTTTATTTTGTCTGTTTTTGCACAGTTGAATTTATTTTTATGCATCTAAGTTATTTTATCTGTTGTTTGTTGTTCATCTTACACAAAAAATTACTTCTGAACATTACTGTTGCAGTTCTTTAAAACCAAAGATAATAAACCAGACAAACTTTTGCTGTAAAATACATTGCATACTGGTGTTTTTTTTCTTCTTCTTTCTTTTGTTGCTTTTAGTACCACAAGATCACATGTGTCAAACTCAAGGTCCGTGGGCCAAATCCGGCCCGCCATAACCATTTCTGTGACTCCACAGAGACAGAACTTCAAGATAACTGTTGTGTGATTCAGTATTACTTTATTAGTCAAATCAAATCAGTTTTTGTGATTATAATGCCAAATTACTCAAACATAAAATATTAAATTTTTAGAAGCCATTGAATGCAGAGAAAGTTATATTTTACCAGTTTGTTAATAGGTCGCTTTATCAATACATTCTGCCGTGTCCTGCCTTTTGAGGACATTCATGATCGTGATGTGGCCCAGAATAAAAATGAGTTTGACGCCTCTGCACTGGATGATACATACATGTAGGATAATGTAAACAGGGCTGTCAGAGTTGCAATGAGTTTATGTTGGGTGGGTGAATGATCTGATTTGACTGTTTATTGCAATTGACATTATTAGCAGAAATAGAGGGCCCCAAACAAATTTCGCTTAGGGCCCCATGGAGGCTTGGGCCGGCCCTGCTGTTAGCTCATACCTTCTGACCGCATCCAGCTGATCTGCCGTGAACGGTTTGGAGTTGTCCGGAAGCTTCTCTTCAGGTTTGGGATCTTCCCTGTTCGGTCGCTGTCGAGGACCTGCGGCGTCACCGAAGTCTGAGTGACCGCCTCGTCCTGGACTGAACCCATTCCTGGCTATTAAATCCAGGAGTTCTGACAGACACAGAATGACAAGCGTAACGGAGCCGATCAAAGAATGCCAAATAGATTGATCCAATGTGTCGGCAGATGCTGTTTCAAGACTAATATGATCTAACAGAAGATTTTTATACTGATTAATGCTAAGATTATTTTTATTTTTCCAATTTACGAGTATGGTTTTCTTTGCGATGCATAAGGCAGTGAAAAGCATATAGGATGTATTTTTTTCCAGTATAACATCTTCAAAGATACCCAATAAGCAAACAGATGGAGAGAGTGGGATATTAACTTTCAAACATTTAGACAAGTCTTCACATACCTGTACCCAGAACCTCTGAACGGGTGGACAGAACCAGAGTGCGTGAATATAATCATCAGGTATATTACTTATGCACTGTGAGCAGTTGTTAGATGTTGTAAAGCCCATCTTAAACATCCGCTGACCTGTATAATGTACTCTATAGAGAACCTTATATTGTATTAATTGTAAATTGGAGATTCTAGTCAATTTAAAAGTATTTGAACATACTTGAGACCAAATTTTTTGTTCGAAGTTGATTGATAAATCTGACTCCCATTTTTCAACAGGTAGTGCTATCGAGTCATCGATTCTAGATAATTTTTTGTATATTTTAGATAATAATTTAGGTGGTTGAAAATTAATAAACTCTAACACACATGTTGGTGTTTCCAACAATGTTTTTTTAAGCTTAAATTTCTTTTTTACAATTGACTTAATTTGTTGGTATTGTAGGAAATATTTATTATCAATGTCATATTGTATTGGATTATATGTTAATAAAACGTTTTAAAAATATAATAAAACCATAGAGCACTTGTCCAACAACACAAAAACCAGCAGAAATCATCAGAGCTTCACGAAGCCAACGTTGGACATGATTTAATTCGCTCGTGACTTCCTCTTTCTGTCAGTGCAGGTCTGGAATGCTCCGCCCCCACTACATGTCCTGTCTGCGCTGCGAAGTTCTGTGATTATATGTTAATAAAACGTTTTAAAAATATTATAAAACCATGGAGCACTTGTCCAACAACACAAAAACCAGCAGAAATCAGCAGAGCTTCACGAAGCAACGTTGGACATGATTTAATTCGCTCGTGACTTCCTCATGTCTGTCAGTCGATGTCTGGAATGTCTGGAATGTTCCGCCCCCACTACATGTCCTGTGGCAGACGCTGCGAAGTTCTGTGATTATATGTTAATATAACGGTTTAAAAAATATAATAAAACCATGAATCACTCGTCCAACAACACAAAAACACCCTGAAATCAGCAGAGCTTCACCAGCCACTTTGGACATGATTTAATTCGCTCGTGAGTCGTGACAAATCAATTTCCTCATTCCTGTGAGTGAAGGATGAAGCGATCACTTGACTTTTGGCAAAAAAACAAAATAAAAGTCCAGCTCTGGGATGAAGAAGGGATATTTAATACATTTGTGTCACATACAAAACAGTCCTGCATCGCTTTGCAATCCTTTGAATGAGAACGAGCCGCGGCGCTGAGGCTGGGACAGGCGGGGGCGTGGGTTGGGGCGTGACAAACAACTCTGTTTTTATTGGCTGGTCATTGTCCGGGTCACTCTGTGTTTTTAGTGTTTTTATAAATGCTGATAGAGAAGCAAGGGGACTATAGTTTTTTTCAGAGATTACTTTGTCTAACATCAGTTTGTCAGTAGATAGTGACAGAGTGAAGAAATATGTTAAAAATATATTCTTAGAAAAGTTACAGACTACATTACAAAGTTACATAGTGCAGCTTTAAGCTAAGACACATCTTTGCTATAATTTTCAGCAAACAAATAATTGTTTTTACCGTGTTAATCTTGTTAAAAGTCCTTCCGTGCATGCTTCTGTGGCCGCCATTTTCAGCAGGGCAAATGAGGCGCTGACGCATCGCGTAGTGGTGACGCATAATAGATGCAACTTAAATAAAGGTGCGACACGTTTATGGATTTTTCCAATTTATTGCCAATAATTGGACAAAGTGACTTATAGAAAGGTACGAGTGGGACTTCCAGTGTCATGGCGGCCAGTATGGCAGCATAGAAAAGTGGTCCTGCATCGCTAGATATAAGACCCCCCCTAATTCAATGTGTTAACATGGTAAAAGTTATTTTCTCCTAAGAATAATGAGTGGGGATGAAAATAAGAAGAAACGAGTCCTGCCTCGGAATGTAAAAACGCGACACGAAAGCAAAACGTGCGGAACACACCTGGTCGAGGGAGGAGAGAAGATGGCGGATGAGGCCTTGCATGCTACAACTAGCTCGCTGAGAAAGGTGGTGGGTGAAGTAATGGTGGAAGGCATGCAGGACCTCAAATCAGAAATGAAGGAGTTGGCGCAAGTGAGAATGAGCTTAAAAGAGGAAATTAAAGTCCTGTTGAGCGAGTTGACAAACGAGATGAATCAACAGGTTAGCGCCGCTATCAACAAGACCGAGGAAATGGCTGAGCACCTCGGAGAAGTGGAGAAGAGCATGACAGAAAAGGAGAGATGGGATATTGGAGCGAGAGATGCTATCGTTCAGCTGCTAAATGAACAGAAATTACTTTGGGAGAAGATCACGGATTTGGAAGGACGCTCACGCCGGAATAATTTGCGGATATATAGCATCCCTGAAAGTGCAGAAGGTACTTCAATGCAGAGGTAAGTGGAAAACATGCTTAAAACTGAACTCGGTGACAGTTTGGACTTGGGCAGTGAGAAAAATCTGGGGATAGAGAGAGCCCACAGAGCGCTGGGTGTGCAGCCCCCAGCAGGTGCCCCACCTTGGTCCACGGTGGTGCGTTTCCTGACATTTAACGTTAAAGAGCAGATCCTCTTATATATATACAAAAAAACGCATATTCTTTGACCATGACTATGCCGAAAACATACAGCTGAAGAGGAGAGAGTATGCTCCGGTTAAAAAAGTGCTCAAAGAGAATGCTATCCGGTTTCAAACCCCACTGGCCAAAATGCGCGTGCACTTTGACTCCGGCATGGTAATCTACAACAGCGCGGAGGAGGCTGCGCGCGACCTGAGAAGACGTGGATTCACGGTGGGACCTGTGGCTGCAAATAAATCCAAAGTCATCACAGCGGAGGTGATCAACAAGCTTCTGCCAACAGATGTGGTGGGCGCGCGACGCACTGGAGGCGCGTGTGCATCTGGCGTGCGAGAGAGTGCCCAGGAAAAGCTGAAGGTGTTCCAGCGGCAAGGCAGCGAGGACGTCGCTACGGATGAATAATCTCCCTCACTTATCCACCTTATTTCTAGCCCCCATGATACCTTGCGCAAATTATGGGAACGACTTCCGCCTGAAGTCAGAACCGGGCCTTTTTTACATGCTAGCAATGCGCTAACTGGTTTTCGTCAGAGGTTTTAGGTCATGAAATATGTGGGAACATGAACAATCACAACTCAAATGTGGAGATACTGTATTGTTTTACCGCTACCTACAGCTATTGAGGGGTGGGAGGATGACTTGAAGAAGTGGCCAAAAATAACGTACACTAGCATATTTAGCTACTAGCATATTTAGCTACTTTGTTGACTGTTGCTTGCTTCAGATGGCGAAGCGATGAGCAATCTGAAAAGCTCTGAAGCTTATCAGTATCATCACAGTAACAAGGTTGGTCCTGTTATGTTGAGAGGGGTGGGACACAATCTTATTTACCTTAAGGCAAACATAGAGCCCAGCCAAAGCCTTAAAAATCCACATCACCAGGTCCAGGGGCCTCATGTATCAACCGTGCGTGCGCACAAAAACCTTGCGTACGTCACCATCCACGCAAAACCCCGTATGTATCAAAACTGAACTGAACGTGAATATGTGCGCATCCAAGTACATTTCCACGCCAGCCCCATGGCTGGCGTACGCACGTTTCTGTGGTTCTTGTTCCTTTGGCGACACTTACAGGTGATTCAGAGAAACTGAAGCCCCACAGTCTGTGGTTGACTTTAAGAGCGGCTTGAAGACCTTTCTTTTCAACCGAGCATTGTAGCACTTTGAGATTTCCATTGATGAAATGTGCGTTATAAATTGATGTCATCATTATTATTATTATTATTAACTGTTCATGATGTGAAAATGATTAATATTCCCACCAAACACACGATTAACAAGTATTACATCCACATGACGCAGTTAAATAAAGGACGCGCAAAGTTGTGCCAAAAATAAATTTAACAGGAACGGATTCATTCAGCCTTACTGGAGGATATAATAAATAGTGTAACACGCAGAGCATTTATTTATAAACAGATATAATTTTCTGATCTAGGATATGGCTTATCAGCCGTTTTCAGAAATAATCATTTTTCAGTTTGGCACTGCTGCGCTCTGGAGCAACACAGGAGCCGTGCATCACGCGTGCACATGCAGAAGCAGCGATCAAACTGTTCCCGAGCTTTCCTGAGGGAGCTGGCAGGCCGATCAGGGCTGTCCAGTCCACACAAAGCCGATTCATGTCCAATGGAATGTCTCATCTATATGATTCCAAAGGCTGAGTGGTCGCGCTTTGGAGCGCGCGCGCACCCTCGCCGGTGTTACACGGCAGCTGGAGGTGATTCATAATCTGCGTTTATTGTAGATTTCTCCAAAATGACACGTGAAAGTACACCATATATAACTTGTAGGAGAGTAAAAGCTTCACAGACAAACAGATTGCGCACAAGGCTGCGGCGCGCGCAGCGTTTGGAGACTCCAACATCACGTCATGTCATGAAAACTCTCCACTGAGACGCACAGACCCGTTTCTTCATATCATCTATTAAATAAACAAAGATCTACCAAACATCTAAGTTCCTCTGTGTTTACAGTAATTATGGTAATAAACTCGTGCGCAAAGTTAATATTTTCACTGGATGGATGAGCCAGTTGCGCACCAAAGCAGGGTGCGCGCGCACACAAATACCGACACACAATCACTCGTTCTTTGCGTGATAAACACATTTTATTACTATTCTTACTTAGGATTTCTTTCCTCACTCATATTATATTAAATTCATTAATTTCCTGAATCTAGAAATCATTTCTGATCGCGCAGAGATCAAACAAACATGTCCTTCACACATGCAGGACGTAATTTGCATCTGTTTAACATATGTAAATGAAGGCGTGTCAGGGGAGGTGTCTCACGTGCGCTCAGTTCCACGTTGATTGTGATGTACAAAAGGAATGTGCGTGGATTCCGGTGTACGCACAGTTTGATACATCTGGATTTATTTGTGCGTACGCAGTTTTCTGGATTTGACCGTACACAACTTTTCAGTAAGAAGTCCACGCAAGTCTTTGTACATGAGGCCCCTGGAGTTTGACATTTCTTTTGACAAAGACTTTACTGAATCACAAATGAAGCACCTTGAGAACTTTTACTTTTCACACATGCTTCCAACATTAGTTGATGAATTTGTTGCAAAGAAAATTCATCTCTGCCCAAAATACCTGGATCTCTTAAAAATACAGTAAATGAAAACAAATAATGAAATAGACAGCAAACGATCTTTAAAAACTTGATAATGAAGTCAAAGTCAACTTTATTGTCAGAACTGCAATATGTACAGGACATACACAGGATTGAAATTGCGTTTCTCTCAGTCCCTCGGTGCAACAGTAACCATCTAAACACTAAACACTAAAACATTTAATAAACATAAGCATAAAATAGTAAAAGTGTAACACTGTCCTGAGTTTTTTCATAGTAGTATAAAAGTATGAAAATTTACACCAACACTGAAACACCAAACACCCCTAAAACACCAAACACCCAATGAACATAAGCATAAAATGAAATAATAAAAGTGTAATACTGTCCTGAGTTTTTGCATAGTAGTATAAAAAGTATATCTATAAAATAAACTGAAGGTTCTAGCATTGACATTTGCAAAGAGTGGCACAGCAGCATATGAGTTAATGTACACAGTATATGTATGAGGTAGTTGATGTTGGTATAGAGGCAAAGTGGCATATGCAGTAAGGCACATAAGGCACATTTGGCATCCTTAGATAAGGCTAGTCAGAGAATACTGTATATGTATCAGCAGTAGTGTAGATATAAAAGTAGTGTAAATGTAAACAGTAGTAATAAATGTAAACCGTATTAATAAATGTAAACAGTGAATGTAAACAGTAGTATGACTATAGGCAGTAATGTAATACAAACATTAGTGCAAATATGAGAAGTAGTGCAAACTGAATGAGCACATGACCGAGAGTTTAGTGAATAACCCGTTTGATGACACAGAGTCCAGTGTTAAAAACTTTGTGTTGAGTGGTAATGTGTGAGAAAGTTTTTTGTGTTAAGGCAGTTCAAATGGGAGGGGAGGCAGAGCAGGCAGAGTGTTTAGCATTCTGACTGCCTGATGAACAGAGCTGTCTCTCAGTCTGCTGGTTCGAGCCTGGAGACTCCTCAGTCTCCTCCCTGATGGCAGCAGTCTAAAGCGGCTGTGTAGTGGGTGTGTGGGATCACCTGCCATGCAGTGGGCTTTCCGAGTGAGGCGTTTGCTGTGTAAGTCCTGCAGTGAGGGCAAGGAGGTGCCGACGATCTTCTCAGCTGCTTTCACGATGCGCTGGAGGCTCTTGCGGCAGGATGCAGTGCATGCACCAAACCACACCGTGATGCAGCTGGTCAGGACACTTTCTATGGCACCCCTGTAGAAGGTGCACATGATGGGGGTTGAAGCTCCAGCCCTTTTCAGCTTGCGGAGAAAGTAGAGGCGCTGGTGAGCCTTCTTGGCCAGTGCTGCAGTGTTCCTGCTCCAGGACAGGTCCTTCGAGACGTGCACTCCCAGGAACTTGGTGCTGTCCACTCTCTCCACTGCGGTGCTGTTGATGGTCAGAGGGGCATGTTGTGCATCCCTCTTCCTGAAGTCCACAACAATCTCCTTTGTCTTCTCCACGTTGAGAGTGAGATTGTTGTGTCCGCACCACAAGGCCAAGCGGCTCACCTCGTTCCTGTAGTCCGTCTCATCGTTGTTGCTGATGAGACCTACCACTGTTGTGTCGTCCGCAAACTTGATGAAGTGGTTGGAGCTGTACGATGGTGTGCAGTCGTGTGTTAGCAGGGTGAATAGAAGGGGGCTCAGCACACATCCTTGTGGGGCCCCTGTGTTCAATGTGATGGTGCTAGATGTGTTACTCCCGATCCGTACTGTCTGTGGTCTCCCGGTCAGGAAGTCTAGCAGCCAGTTACACATTGAGGTGTTCAGCCCCAGACTGTCCAGTTTATGGATGAGCTGTTGGGGGATGATGGTGTTGAATGCCGAGCTGAAGTCGATGAACAGCATTCTAACATAAGAGTCCTTCGTGTCCAGATGTGTGAGAGCTGTGTGGAGGGCAGAGGAGATGGCATCGTCGGTTGAGCGATTAGGTCGGTATGCAAATTGGAAGGGATCCAGGGAGGCAGGGAGGACAGATGTGATGCTTTTCATGACTAGCCGTTCAAAGCACTTCATCAGGATGGGGGTGAGTGCTACTGGGCGATAGTCATTGAGGCATGCGGGCGTTGCCTTCTTTGGGACAGGGATGATGGTGGTGGCTTTGAAACAGGTGGGGACGATGGCCTGGCTCAGTGAGATGTTAAAGATGTCCGTGAAGACCGCTGCGAGTTCCCCTGCACAGTCCTTCAGCACACGACCAGGTATGTTGTCAGGACCAGAGGCCTTCCGGGCGTTAATCTTGATAAATGATCGCCTTACGCTGTCTGAGGACAGCGCCAGCACCTGGCCATCAGGAGAGGGGGGGGAGTTTATGTGCAGGTGTGCTGTTACTTGCCTCAAACCGAGCAAAGAACTCATTCAGTTCATTCAGCGTAGAAGTTGAGCTGTCACAGGTCTGGGGGGGTGGTTTGTAGTTTGTGATGGTCTGTACAGGGAACCCTCGAGTTACGTCAGGGATCCGGACCTACGGGTGTGACTTAGGTCGATTCTGTCGTATCTCGCGGACCAAAAACACGTGCCTGTCGTAGGTCCGCATTTCTGACGTAGGTCGAGGCTATACCGTTAACGGAGCGCCGCACACACATTTAACGGCATGAGAATGAACAAGCGGACATCCTGTGCCATAAACATGCACAGAACTTTATTTACAAACACTTAGATAACACATTATACCACACATTCATCCATAAACACACAAAACCAGTACAGCATGTACTGTACAGGTAAAGTACTGTACAGTAATGTTTTTTTCAGCACAGACAAAGCATACAAAATACAAATCTCTTCCTGAACAGTTCTCAGCCATAATCTGCAAATGAGTTCAACCATGAAACATGAACACTTCTCTTTGAGCAGCAGCTGTTAACATCAAAATGCAGCAAATGATAAGGAACTCCCATGCACCAATCATGCACCAAATCAGCCAAATCATCAGAAACATGTTGCAACCATCATGTTTTTGAAACCAGTGCAGTCCATGTGGTGTTTGTGTGCAGTCCATGTGCATGAAAAAGTCCATGAACTCTAAAAAAGCTAGAAGCAGCAGAAAAAGGAAACAAGGAAACAAAATGTCCTTACTTTGACTGAAGTGTAGGTAGACACTGATGTTTTTCTCAAGTTCAAACCTGGATCAGATGGAACTGCTTAGCCAGTGCTCAACCATGAATCAACCATGAACACTCAAGGCACTGTACCCCTCCCCCACCTTGCCGCTTGCCGTAATGACGCACTTTTTTTGCCGTATCTCGATTACATACTTATAATGTATTTCTGTCGTAAGTCCGTTTTTTCGGTCGTATGTCGACGGCATTCTTTCAAAGAGGCCTGTCGTAAGTCCGCGTTGCCGTAGGTCGCAGGTGTCGTAACTCGAGGGTTTCCTGTATTCCCTGCCACAGACTGCATGTATCCTTGCTGTCCTTGAAACGGTGAGCTATTTTCCTGGAATACTGCTTCTTGGCCTTTATGATGCCCCGATCCAGGTTCTTTCTGGCTGCCCTCAGGCCCACCTGATCTCCCGCTTTGAAGGCAGCATTCCTGGCTCTCAGGAGTCTGTAAACCTCAGCTGTCAGCCATGGCTTCTGATTAGCCCGAACAGTGATGGTCTTGAGGTTAGTTACATCATCAATGCACTTGGTGATGTATGAACATACAGTGTCTGAGTACTCCTGGAGACATAAGTTGTTGTTTGTGGTAGCAGCTTCTTTGAACATACCCCAATCTGTGGTGTCAAAACAGTCCTGGAGTGCCTCTGAAGACCCCTCTGGCCACACTCGTATCTGCTTGCGGACTGGTTTTGTGACTTTCACCAGTGGCCTGTATGCTGGCTTTAGCATAACACAGATATGGTCAGAAGCACCAATGTGGGGGAGGGGGAGGGCTCTGTAGGCATTTTTCATGGTGGTGTAAACTTGGTCCAGTGTATTGTTTCCTCTTGTTGCAAAGTTTATGTTTTTGTATGTTTTTGGAAATACACTCTTTAAATCTACTTGGTTGAAATCACCAGCCGTGATGTGACATTTAGATAGAAACAGTTGGTTATTGCAAAGAAAATTCATCTCTGCCCAAAATACCTAGATCTCTTAAAAATACAGTAAATGAAAACAAATAATGAAATAGACAGGAAACAATCTTTAAAAACTTGATAATGAAAAAAGTAACATTTAGATAGAAACAGTAGTTTATTGCAAAGAAAATTCATCTCTGCCCAAAATACCTGGATCTCTTAAAAATACAGTAAACGAAAACAAATAATGAAATAGACAGGAAATGATCTTTAAAAACCTGATAATGAAAAAAGTGACATTTAGATAGAAACAGTAGTTTAATCCAAAATTAACTGATATAGTGCACACAAAAAAACTAACCTTGTAAGAAGGTTAACAGTCAACTATTGTACATAACAAATGAATCATTTTAGCAAATACTTTTCTAATGTAATATACAAGGAACCCCCGACCTAAAGCGCCCGCGACCTACGGCAACCCGGACCTACGAACGTATCATATTTAATAATTTAATAAAAAAATGTTTTTTTGTTTTTTTTTGTATGTGTTTAAATGTTATTAATTTCATGTGTACAGCACTTTGTTGCAGCTGTGGTTGTTTTAAAGGCTTTATAAATAATATTTGTAATAAAAATGATAATTTTTTATCATAATTGCGCAACTCCCGGCCGTTCCAGGAAATGCCCCGGCAGCCATAGGTGTAGGTGTGTGGTCCGGCGACCCGGCTGTGAGGACTGTGTGTGTTCCAGGATTGCCTCATATGGAAAAATTACTGGCTGGAATCGCTCTGTGAACTCTGTGGACGTCTCAGCCTGGAGCAACAGCCGCAGATCGATCGCCATCGCTCAGTCATCGCGCCGCACCGCCGCGCGAACACCAGCTCATGGCCTGGCTAACACGCAGCTAGCAGAAGCAACACAGGCCTGGAGCAGCTGCCGCGGATCGCTCGCCGAGCCGCCGCGCTGCTCGGCCCGACAACATCAACGCATGGCCTGGCTAAACACAGAAGCAACACGGGCAGCAGCAGCAGCCGCGGTTCGCTCGGCGACAACCTAAGATGTCCGCTTTGACCATCTCAAAGTAAGAAATTATATTTTTATATATTCTGTATTAATTAATTTTTTATTCTGTAATAATTTTACAGTATGAATGTGCTATGCTGAATAGCAATGTTTAACATTACTGTACACTACTGTACATGCTGTACAGTTACTGTGTGTGTTTATGGATGAATGTGTGGTGTAATGTGTTAGATAAGTGTTTGTAAATAAAGTTCTGTGCATGTTTATGGCCCAGTATGTCCGCTTGTTCAGTCTCATGCTGATAAATGTGTGTGCGGCGCTCCGTTAGCATTATTTCCGCGACGTACGAACGAAATCAGGACCTACGAACAAGACGTTATTTTCACCCCCGAGCTACGGCAGAATTGAGCTGCGAACGGTCCATAGGTCCGGAACTTGTTCGTAGGTCGGGGGTTTGCTGTAGTTAACATTGCATCCTTTAAAAACATGTTAAGAGTTGTGTTACGTTTACAGCAAGTACACCAGTACTGTACTGTACATGTTTGAGAAAAATGTTTACATTTAATGTCTTCTCACTTCTCACTTGAAATAAGCTGGCATCCTTTGCGTGTGAATGCTGGAATGATTAGATTGACACCAAGCTCTTCCAGCAGGTCCCTCACTGTGAAACCACGATCACCCATCACCTCATCTCCAGCACGCAGATAGTCCAGACCCTGTGAGATTTTGAACCGCCATATTAAATCTGCAGCCATGACAAAGTTCTGTCTTAGCTTCATCAAAGTAATTAGAATTTGGTCAACCACAGGCATTGTTGAGGAAGCAGGAGCAAATGGCTTAAGGCAAGACAGAAGTATATGAAACTAGGAATAGGAGTGGTCCTCCATCCCTGGGCATGACCACTGTGTTTGGGCATCAACAGAGGTTGTTGGTGGTGTTGAGTACAGCTCCACACTCTCGTCAAGCCTATTTGAAAGTAAAAGTACAGTATACAAACATTAGGGTTCATTTATGAACACACACACACAAACACACACACACCTAGATTATATATATATATATA
>JBBPBX010076381.1:0-12945 GCA_038048925.1 Garcialebias charrua | reverse complement strand
AGCCAACCTGCCAGCCAGCCAGCCAGCCAGCCATCCAGCCAGCCAGCCAGCCATCCATCCATCCATCCATCCATCCATCCATCCATCCATCCATCCATCATCATTAGGCGTGTGGACACAGTGAAGACAACTTGTGTTCAAACTGGGCCTCAGAACAGGAAAGAACAGGTATTTGAGTGACGTTATTGGATCGTTTGATTTATGATCTGCAATGTTTTTTTATGTTTTTCGTGTTGTACTTCATTGTCTGTGTTGCCTGTTGCGTGTTTGTTTGTCCAGCACTTTGGTGTGGACTTGTTCCTGTTTAAAGTGCTTTATAAATAAAATGGTATGGTATGGTATGGTTGAAAGTGACACTGTTGTCAGATGAGCTGGTCTGACTATTTCAGAAACTGCTGATTTAAGGGATTTTGATGCACGACCATCTCTAGGGTTTGCACGGACTCATCAGACCCGGCGATGCTTTTCCGATCTTTTGTTATCTAATCTGAGGGCGTCTGTGTGAATGGTAGACTCACTTTCTTGTTCGTAGTTGACGAGCGTGACACCTGGTGCGCTCATCTGCAGCTGTAGCCCATCTGCTTCAAGGCTGGACATGTTGCTCCTTCAGACATGGTTTTCTGCAGCCATCTTGAGCTAATCTGTCCATTTTTCTCCAACATCAACAAGGCATTTTCGTTCACACAACTGCCTCTGTGAATATTTTCTCTATTTCGTAGCATCCTCTGTAAACCCTAGAGATGGTTGTGTATGAAAACCCCAATAGACCAGATTAGATTAGCAATTTCTGAAACACTCAGACTGGCATGTCTGGCACCAAAGCTGTGCCATGTTCAAAATCAAATCAATCTCTTTCCTTCCCTGCTCTGATGCTCAGTTTGAACGTCAGCGAGTTGTCTTCACCACATCTACAGGTTTAAATGCAATGGGTTGCTGTCTTGCTGTTGGCTGATTAGCTATTTGTGTTAACAAGCAATACAACATTTACACCCAATGCAGTGGACGGTGTGTGTTCAACTATGATTATTTAACAAAAAGCAGTCTGAGTCACTCACATGGTGCCTTGCTCCACATTAGGTCCTCGTACGTAGAAAGGTACGCGGATATCAAACTCATAAGGCATCGATTTGCCCTTCACCAAACCAAACTGGCCAATATGGTAGCCATGGTCAGAGGTGAAAATGAGGTAGGTGTTGTCCAGCTCACCTGTGTCCACCAACATGTTGTGCAGCTACAAAAGATACAACTCATTTAACACTCATGCAGCATAAAAAGTTAAACTTTTAGTATGATTGCTCAAATCTCCTGTGCCAGTTTCAAGGAAAAATAGATTGAACAATTTACCAAGTGTGTCAGTGAATTCATTATCAAGTCCCAGCCAGAAGAGGCACAGATCTCCCAGGACCCCAGGCTGGTAGATGAATTGTACGTGTGTGTCTGAGTGAATGTGTGTTTAAATATTTCAGAACAGAATGAAAATAGCTAAGGCGGTTCCTCTTTTTAAGAATGGTGACAGGTGTCTATATAACAATTATAGACCTATTTCATTGCTGCCACAATTCTCAAAAATTGTAGAAAAATTATTTGCATCAAGATTTGACCTTTTTCTAGATAAACATAACATTTTAAGTAACAGTCAATATGGGTTCGGATCAAATAAATCAACTTCCATGGCTCTTATGGAGTTGACGGAATATGTTACTGCAGCAGTGGATCAAAAAATATATTGTGTACCTGTAAGTGTGTTTGTAGATCTAAAAAAGGCATTTGATACAATTGACCATACTATTCTACTTGAAAAATTGGACAAATATTGTATCAGAGGACCTGCTTTGCATGACAGAAAACAATTTGTACAAATAGATGATTTAAGATCTGGACTCTGTAGTGTTTCGTGTGGAGTACCACAGGGCTCTGTATTGGGACCGAAGTTGTTTATTTTAAATATCAATGATCTGATGGATGTGTCTGGTATTCTCAATTGTGTCCTTTTTGCTGATGACACCACTTTTTTTTATTTGGGTAATGACTTGGAAAAATTGTTAGAGTTAATTAATAAGGAGTTTGTCAAGATACAAACTTGGTTTGATTTAAATAAGCTATCATTGAACACAGATAAAACATTTGATTTTTAGGAATAAAAAGATAACTTTGCTGTTCTTTTCAAAATTAATGGTGTTGAAATATGTAGAGTGAATGAAACTAAGTTTTTGGGAATAATTATTGATGATAAACTGTCTTGGAAGCAGCACATAAATTCTGTTAAAACTAAAATATCTAAATCCACGGCTGTATTATACAGAGTGAAAGACTTATTGAACGATAAAGCCCTGTATTTGCTGTATAATGCAATATTTGTACCACATTTGAATTACTGTGTTGATGTTTGGGGAACAGCGTGCAGAACTATAACAAAGCCTATTATTATTTTATAGAAAAGAGCTATAAGAATTATAACAAGAGTGTATTACTGTCATCAATCTAATATATTGTTTTCTAAAATGAAACTATTGAAGTTCTATGATCTGGTGGAATATAATATTCTTTTATTAATGTATAAAGCACAGAATCAAACACTACCTCCAAATATTCAAAAACATTTTGTAAAGAGGGAAAGCAGTTAGTACCTTAAGGGAACTGATATTTTTGTTAAACCACGTTATAGAACAAGTTTTTGGGGTTGGTCTACTTTAATACAGGGCATAGGTCTGTGGAATGGTTTGGATAATACAGGTAGTCCCCGATTTACGAGCGAGATCCGTTACAACGAGGCGCTCGTAAACCGGAAATCTCGTAATTTGGAACGGCCGCCATGTCTCTCGTAAATCCGGAATTTCGCTCGTAAATTGGAACGGTTTCGCTAGCGCGACTACAAACACTCTATTTTCATCCAAAAACTGCTTATGAGTGCATAAAAATGATCGGAAACGTGTGTCCATATGCTTAGCTAACTAACTGTGGTGAAAAAACACATGAAAACTCAGTATTTTTTGCGTTTTTTCCAAAAATTCGCCAGCTCGTAAGTCTGGAACCTCGTAGATCAGAGCGCTCGTAATTCGGGGACTACCTGTAATGCCAAAAAGACTAAGACTGTGGTTATATTTAAGAGAATGATTAAGAGTGAACTCTTGAAAAAAATATATAAATGGTGAAAATTACAAGTACCATATATTTGTAAATTGTAATAAGTTACAAAATTGGTTCATGGATAATTATTGTTTAAAATTGATTGTTTGAATTGATTTTGTTTAAAAAGGGGCAGCTATTATAAGATTTTTCTTTCTGCTTCCTTTCATTAAAAATTTTTTTTTTCTTCTTAATATGGTTTTGTAAATATATTTTTTGTGTTTTAATTTGAAATGAACAAAAATAAATAAATAAAAGCAAACGACTGTCTGAATGTCTACCTTCTCCATGCTGTCGTCCACAGACAGCAGAGTCTGCATCCTCCGGCGCTGCAGCATGTTGGTGAACTGCATGTGGACAGGCTTCATTGGTCCAGTGTAGCGCAGGATCCAGTGCTTGTCTGAGTTTGGAGCATAGTTGTAGCTTGGGGTTCTTCAAAGAGAACACGTATATTAAACATTCAAAAGTTGAGGTGCAAAACTACATCTTCTTTTCTAAATGAAGTCTAATGGGAAAGCAGACAGTGAAAGGTTTTCTAATGTATATTTTTACTAAAACTTGTTTACTAAAGTTTGAAGTTACAAGAAAATGTGAGTGTCACTGAGGGATTTGAATAGTGAATGTTTGTAGTTTACAAACTAAAGGCTGGTTTATACTTCTTGTCACACGTCTTTTACCCCCCGTTGAGTGATAAGAAGTTGCGCAACTTCCGTCTGCACTCCTGCTGCGATCCCCCGGTGACAGCAGTCTTGTACATGGCCCCCAGTCAGCACTGCGAGATGCGGAGGTTGCGGCTCGGAGCTCGGAGCGTGTGATTGGTTCACAGTTTGTGGGCGTTTTTTGTTTGGATGTGTATCACACCTCTACCCGCTACTCTTCCAGCCGTTTTTTTGTTTTTGCTTTGATATGGATAGTTTTGAAGAGAAACTCGTCTGTGCGCGCACACACGCAAACCGTGCGTCTCTGCGGGGGTGGAGAGAGCTTGGAGACCACACACTTTGCGCATTGCCCCAACACACACACACACCAATACATATATATTTATATATATATATTTANNNTATATATATATATATATATATATATACAAGGGATGCACCGATCCACATTTCTCACTTCCGATCCGATCCATAAAAACTGAGTATCGACCGATACCGATACTTTTCCGATCCGATATCGGTGTTCAAATATAGGAGGCTGTAATAATTAAGTTCTTGAAGGGAGAGCACGTATGTTGCACAAAACTCGGACTTGTGTGAGGTAAACCCAGAGAAGACACTCTGAGCCTCACTACAGTAATTCACAAACAAATGGCATACAATAAGAGGCAGGTCTCTTCACGTCCTTCTGACTCATGGTGCAAGGAACACTAGTCTAAAATACTGCTAAGCATTATGGGAAATCATCACATTCTACTCCCCATTTTCTAGTCTTATTTTTAATTCTGGCACTATATGAGTTGTAATTCTTGTTGAATTTTATCAACAGATACAGATTTAATCTATAATTGAACACTAATATACCGCTAAGTAACAATGTTAAGACAGAAGTCACAGAGTATGGTGAAATATATGTGCTCTCTGACATCTAGAAAGTATCGGAAATATCGGCAGGTTGGTTCCGATACCCGATACTTACATTCTGCTGGTATCGGATACCGATACCGATACTGGATCGGATCTGCCCCATCCCTAATATATAGATAGATGTACTATATATATATATATAGTGCTTTTGTATACATACATGTATACATACAGTATATGTATATATACATATATATACATACATACACATATATATATAAATAGAGAGAGAGAGAGAGAGAGAGAGAGAGAGAGAGAGAGAGAAATACGTATATAGACGCAGTATATAAATTCAAGTTGGTTTTATTATCATTCGCATCACATGTGGTACATAAGGTGGAACAAAATTGTGTATACATACTTGCAACTATAACAAAAATATAAATTGTAAAATAAACAGTAATAATGATCTAAGGTATAGAAATACACTAAACACCAATAGTGCAAAACAATACGCTGAACAACGGCAGCACGGACATGAGTCTGGGTGAGCAGATGAGTACAAATGAATACAGCATGAAATAATCAGCAGCATGAGATCAGCAGCATGGATAGTCAGTAGCACATAACAATAAAGTGGCATATGATTACAACCTTTAGTCTTGAGTTATAACACAACTGACAGATACATAAGCTGTAAAGTATAATGATAGATTTAGACTTAAAGTGTCCCCACTTACTGACTACTAGTTTATTATTAAAGGCATGTTTACTTAGGTGACTGGATTCAAGTTCTGACAAAGAAATTCTGTTTAGCTTAAGTTAAGTTCTAGTAAAGTCTTTACAAGGTAGCAGAGAATCTCTGAGGTTTCAAGATTTTGCATTTTTAAAGATAAACAAGGAAACGTTAAAAAGATAACCATATTCACATATCTATAGACAACACAAAAATCTGTTGTTCCTTGGCTGCAGCTGCAAAATTGTGATTTCTTACACCACATTTGGACTCAAATCAATTTCTAATCTGAACCAACAGGATCAACCAACAAAAGCTGCCATGAGTTCAAAACCTCCCCCGGATGAACCAGCTGCAGGTACGCTTGAAATGGTGCATGTTTTGAATTTGTAATATATGCAAAGTTCCTGTTTCTTTATTTTATGGACATTTATATGATATATTTTATTTGCACCAGCTAAGTTTGAGTGAAACCAAAATGAGTTGTGCTTGATGCTCTTTTATGCACGTATGAATTGAAAAGTTTGTACTTTATAAGCACAACAATGTGTCCCTGACCTGCTGCTGTTTGGTTTGTGTCAATCAACAGAAAGTTTTTTTTTTTTTATCAGGGTGTAGTGGGCATGACCGTGTCCACTTTGATACACCTGTGTATTTTTGAACTGTTCCAGAGATTACCTTTACTGACCTCTCAGTAAAGCAAGACATTTACCACAAATTATTCCATTAGTTGTAATCTGAAGAACATAGTCACCAAAAGAGACTATTTCTATCTTTGATTTTATTCTAATGTAATCAAAAGAATAACTTTTGTCATTTTCATGATATATGTTATATGCTGTTATTCTTTAAATGTGAAACATCATTGTGTCATTTCTGCAAATGAAAAGGTGGCAAAGTTCAGCTAAAATGTCAAACTGACTTATACAGAAATTGTTTTTGTCGAGTTTCAGCTAAAACTCTCATCTAGCGTCTGAAAGTCTCTCACTCAGATACTTTTCCTAAACAATTTCCTTCTCTGCGCTGAATTTCACCTTGAATAGTGATAACAAGTGGACCAATGAAAAAGAGACAAGTTTCTCTCATCTCGGATCCTTCCTTAAGTTCTAAGCTGTTGCTGGAACGGATGAGTTTGCTGGGAACTTCAAGACATGAAGACGTCCCAAAGAGCTGAATGAATGCCTGTCACCCGCCAAGGACAGTCATTCAGCTAAGGATTGATAACATGCTGTTATGAATCCACTTCGAACGAGCGTAAGCTCAAAACTTTGTTATTCCTTCCTGGAATAAGCTTATCTTGAAGTCAGAGGCCAGGAGCTGACATATTTTCTGATGATCCAAGCGGAACCCAGGAGACGTTGAAAACGTAAACGAATAACCAGTTCGGACGAACTGGGCCTGAAGGACTCTGTGCATCTTACAGGCTGGTGTCATTTCTTTATCAGACTCGTCGTCGAAGGTAAAGAGCTGTTTACAAACGTACCTGGATTTCAGCAGAAATCTGATGAGAAGTGTCATTTCTGGTAACATGCTCAAGATAATTTCCTTTAAACCATCTCTCCATCTTCCTCCTATCTCCTTTCCCTCAATTCTAAGCTGGAAACTATTTAAGTTAAAGAGCCCTCAGACTAAATATGTTTAACATCCTGTATTGAAGTCTGTTGTTACAATTTAAATGTGCTGACGTGTTAAATTGAAAGAAAGTGAAATCATGTCAATCAAGTGTAATGGTGTTAATTTAGTTGATTCATTTTAAATAAATGATAGTGTCATTGACATATCAAACTAAGTTAACGTCTCTGTCACTTAATGGCTTTGTTTATTTATCCATCATAAAGATCACAGAAATATTGGGTAAACTGAAAAAGAAAGAACCCGTGAAATTACTATTCAATCTGAATAAGTAAATTAATTAAGGTAAAGAGGCCAGTATTAATATTGACCTCCTCATAATCCTTTACATCTGGTGGCCCGTACGAGTTTTCTGAAAGTTTATTGATAAATCTGTGATCTCTCATGAACTGTAACGTCATGTTTGCATAAAAGGATCCAAGTTTTAAACTCTGAGGATAATAATTCTGGCTGGAAGTGTTCGAGACAGGCAGATTCTGCATGTTTTTATCATTTGAAGCCGAGAGATTGTTATTGTTTCAACTCTGTTATACGCTGAGGGAAGCATTCAGGTGAGGTTTTGTCAGCCCGTGGTCTGTGGGGGTTCTGGTTCGGTCCAGTTCACGCAGACTCCTGTACAAAGCTTTGTTTGACCGCCGAGTCAAAAGCCTGAAGAGCTATTATTAACATCAAAAAGATTGCTGTGCTGGTATTTTACATGTTAGAGCAGGTCAAAGAAGCATATAACTGTTAGAACGGTGTCGGATAGTGGTTCTGAAACCCGAATTCTGCTTCCTTAAAGTGGACGGAACCGACCTTGAACGCGGCTCCGAAGAGAGTCCGTGTTGTGTTACAGTTGAAGTGCTATGTTACTGAGCGTAGCTAAGTTGTGCCTGTTTTAAATGTGATTGCCACGTTTCAGAATTTTGGGAAGTTAATTTGAAGCGTTTGAGTTGTTTAAGAGTCTATAAAGTTGTGTTCTGTTGTGCTAAGGTAACGTTAAAGAGCTACGTGTCCAACACGTTTTGTTTATGAGCTGTGATTGGATGAACGAGGGCTGTGAGCTGTCAATCACTCTCGTAGCGAACGCTGATTCGCTGATTTGGGAACGCACGCTGTTGCGAACAACCCACTTTGTCGTCATTTCCGGCACTGCACTGGTCGAAGGTAAGAATACTACATTCACCATGAATGCTTGGGAATGAACTACAAACGCTGTGATTGATTGGTTGACGTCACGTATCTGTGTAGCGAGCTCCGCCTCACTCATGTACGTGAGCTGGTGACGCGCTGCGTCGACCCGCCCATTTCTTGTCGTCATTTCCAGGTGCTGCACTTTGGGTGACAAGCAGTTCTCTCTCACAGGACAAACGGAGATTTCACTTAAAGTTTAAAAACTCATTTGAAGCCATCTAAACTGTCTAACCACATACATTAGAAAAAAGAAATAAAACAAATCTGCTAACATTTTAGTGTGAACATTGCATTTATTTGAATTCTTTAAAAAGGCGTTTGAGTGAAAGACAGAAAAATTAAGTGTGGTTTAACAGTAATTGTTTTAAAAGATAAGTCTATTTAGTTAATACGGCCACAAAGGCTTTAACTTACAACATTTTCATCGAAGGTAAACCCTAAAATAAATAAAAGGTACTGAATGAATAAAAGACTTGTTTACAGATTACATGAATAAAACCAGAAAGCTGTTTTAGTTAAATAACTCACCGCTAAGAAAACATTTATTTGCATACACTATAATAAATACCATCTTATTGAGTCAAACAAAATCAAAACAAAGCGATGGCAGAAAAAGAAGAAGTGGATAAGGATTCTAGTCTGAGGGATCTGGTCACGGATTCAGACCCAAAGCCGGGTCCTCCTGAATCAAATCCTGAATCGGACAAAGAGTCTGATGCAGAGTCTGACAAAGAGTCAGATGCAGAGTCAGATACAGAGTCAGATACAGGGCCAGTGGACCCAGATCCTCAAGGCCTGGATCAAAAGGCTGAAGATGATAAGCCAGACTGGATTGATAAGGTTCTAGGACAGCTTGCAAGAATATTCACAGATTATGGTAAAAAGGTGCCTGAAATGAATCCACTGACGTTAAACTCTGAGCTGACAACAGTGGCAAGCGGTGGCTCAAAAAAGGAAGCAAAAAAGGTCAGTATGGAGCGCTTAGCAAAGCTGGCCCTGTTACTAAAGGCCAGGTTGGACCAGGAAGTCAGAGAAAATTCAGGTCTAGAGCATGATCTGAAGCGTGAACAAAGAACACGTAAGGCGGAAAGGTCAGCATTCAAGGTTGATTTACAACTAGCTCGAAGTGAAGCTGAAAAGCTGCAGGTGGAGGTTCAGTCACTAAAACAGTCTCAGACGAACGATGCGGCTCAACTGGTTTGCAAACTAAAACAGGCTGAGATTGAACGTTTAACTAAAAGTTTACAGGAGGCAAATGAGACCCGTGATGCAATCATGAAATGCGAAGAACATACTTTAAAGTTATACGAGGAGACCACACAGAAAAATCTCAGGATTCATGCACAACATGATGCGGTCATTGTTGAAAAAGATGAACTCTACAGTCGGTGTTGTGAATTACAACGCGAGTGTACAGACTACCGAGTAGAATTAAAAGAGTGCAGGGAGAAGCTGGCCTCAACTGAATACAAATTAATCCAAGAAAAGAAAAAACGTCTGGCATTAATTAAAGGTCAGTCTCTAGATGAGCCCAGACCTCCAACACCACCGCCTAGAACACCACCGCCTAGAACATCAACTCCATCGCCTAAACCACCGCGCCGTCCCTTAGGGCCTCTAAAACCAACAAACCCACCGGGTGCGCCGGTGGGTGGATCTGATAATAACCCACAAACTCCTCTCTCAATGGCTGAACTACGGAATATGGCTAAAAGCATTCAAACCTTCACTCCAGGCCCGATGGGCTCACATGAAACCAAGATCTATCTCGATGACCTTGATTTCCAGCTTCAACGCTTCCCAGAAGCTACAGTTGATGATAAAATCTGTCTGGTAAGGTTAACCTCGGACAGGACAGTGCATGCTTTCATGAAGCGTCAACGGGACGCCGTGATGAAAGACTACAGTCTTTTATGTGCTGCTCTGATAAAGGAGTATACTCCTTGCACGGGGCCCGATGGCATCATAGCGGCGGCTGACGTCAAGCAAGGTAGGAATGAGCACCCAAGGTCATATTATGACCGAATATTCCGTGCCTATTTCGGTGACAGATGCGAGCCAGAGATGGAGGAAGAGATAGGGTTTAAATATATCTTCAGCAAAAATCTTTGCCCTGACATAAGAGAGAAAGTACATGTCAGCGCAAACTACAAACGGAGGTCCATCGAAGAAATAAGAGAGTGCGCGATAGATGTTTTTACAGGTCGCACACCAAACAAAACACCCTTTGAGGTGTGTCCTGGTGAAATGGTCAAATCCAACTCACTAGAGCTGGAAGGGGCGCGGAAACCGACTCCCCATCCTACAAAGAGTGAGAAAAAACAGAATTTTCGACCTAACACACCACGTAGCGAAGGTACCCGCTGGAACTATGACCCGAAGTGGCTCAGACAAGACCCAGAGTTCGGAAAACGATATCAAAAGGGGGGCGCACGTCCAAAGGATAAGAAAGATGGTCACAAAAGTAAACCATATAACAAAGGGTGGTCCCAACAGGAATCCCAAGTCAAGGACAAGCCCCTCCTGCCCCTCGAACGGAACAGTCCGAGACAGGCAAAAAATCACAAAAGTTCCAGAAGAAAGGCCATAGCCCTCTGTCCCCAGAAGACATGGAGAACATACGTCGGGTGTTAGAAATGTGGGATAATACAAAAAATGATAACAAACCTGGAGTGATGTGTAGCACTATCATTGATAGTAACTCAGAGCACACAAATAACAACAATGCCACAATTGCTGACAGTCACCAAGATACTGATGGTCAGGATGCTGACAATCAGGGTAATGACAGTCAAATCATTGACAGTCCAGAGTGTGACAGTCAGCAAGACGTTGACTGTAACCATGACATCATTGTTACGGAGTCTGAGAACCCCTCGTTAGAAAAAGGGGGGGAAAGCTCACTCACCAATGATAGTGGCTCGCCACAAACTGAACACTCAGACCCATGTGTGTCTGCACTACCAGTACTGATAAATGAAGATCACACAGTCAGGGGTAGGCGTGATCAACGTCGGAAAAAACCTGATAGGTTCCTGTGTAACATTATCAGAAAGGGGCCCGCTAAGAAAGCTTACCTGTCCATCACGTTGGAAGGGGTCCTCACAGAAGAGGCCCTCTTGGATGGTGGGGCAGACATAACCATTATGTCACCCACACTGTTGGAAGAGCTACAGCTAGCTGCTAACGGTGTTGACAGGGAAATACCCCTCAAAGAATGTGCTGTAGTATTGCAGGGCCTCTCGGAGACGAGAACAACCCTAACAGCTATAGCCATGGTTCACATGCAGATTGGTGAAACGACGCTATACCACCCGGTACACGTGTCCACCGTTGACTCATTCCCATTTTTGGTTGGCCAAGACTTTATAAACCGCTTTGACGCGATTATAGATTATGGCGATCAAACAATGTGGACCAGAGTGAGCCAACCACTGCCGATCGATATGCCTACACAAGGTGACACTGACTGTCTAACAGCAGGTACCGCAGAAGGCACAAGGGAATCCTCAACCGAGAGCACAATCCCGGTAAGTGAACCTTCCAAGACAGGTGAGGCAGAAGAGGCCCAACAAGAGAGCCCCCTCTGCGAGCTGAAACAGTCAGCACTCACTGAACACTACCTTGCACAGGTAGTCAAAGGTGTTGAGATCCAAGGATCCCATACCGATGATGCTGTTCTGTCCCCTTGGACGGAGAAATCAGCGATCAGCCAAGCTTTCTATGGAACCTTGGTTAAAAAACAGTTGGGTCTAGGAATGAACAAAATAGCTTTCCGCTTTTCATTGGACCCCAACGATAAACAGGTATTGACCGCAAAAGGGATCATTGACCTGAAACTAATCTGGAACCAACGAGAACTGGATCACCCGTTCCTCGTGGTCCCGAACTTACCACATGCAACCTACATAGGCTCCGACATTTTGGTAAGATTAGGTGTCCGAGTGGACATCAACAACAATGCACTGTGGTCACTAGATACAGCCACGAAGGACTCTCCTGTGTTAACCACAGAGAACCTTAAGGCTGGACAGACCATACAGGTCTCCTGTGTTAACCACAGAGAACCTTAAGGCTGGACAGACCATACCAGAGGTCTGCCAGGTTGCTAACAGCCATAACACTGTGGTACCACCTCAGGTTATGAACAAGCCAGTGATGATTCACATCATGAAAGGACAAGCTATTAGCACAAAACAGGCATACTTTCAACCATCTCCTATGTTTTCCAACTTAGGACTGTCAATGGAGGTCACATGCCAAGTGACCCTCGACTGCAGAACCACGACTGTTGCTGTGTGCAACACAAGCACAGAAGAGGTGCTGATCCCAAGACACACACAGCTAGGATGGTTGATCTCTACTGATTTTCATGATTTTGAGCTAAGCATTCCATTTCTGGGAGGACTCCCAGAAAACTTGATCCCAAATCAACACACGGGGCAAGTCTTGTTCACGAAACCAACACAGGCCATAGCTCTCTTCTCCCCCAATGATTCCGACCATGACACAGTCAACCGGTTCGGTTTCAACAAAGGAGTCAGTCTATGCCCCCAAACTTACAGTGCACTACCTGTTGACAGGTTTTACGACACTGAAGGGGACTCACTGGAGCTCCCCAAAGAACAAGAACCCCTCTCAGTTGCTTCACAGATTGACCAGGTGGTCGCCCAAGCCGACGCCCTGAAAACTGATGAAGAAAGGGACAAACTTCGCAAAGTTCTTCTAAAATATGAGAAATCATTCTCAACT
>JBBPBX010076380.1:2688-17126 GCA_038048925.1 Garcialebias charrua | reverse complement strand
CATTAAGTGACAAAGACGTTAACTTAGTTTGATATGTCAAAGAGACACTATCATTTATTTAAAATGAATCAACTAAATTAACACCATTACACTTGATTGACAGATTTCACTTTCTTTCAAATTAATACGTCAGCACACTTAAATTTAACACAACAGACTTCAATATTGGATGTTAACATATTTAGTCTGTGGGCTCTTCAGCTTAAAATAGTTTCCAGCTTAGATTGAGAGGGGAAATAATAGGAGGAAAGATTTAAGAAGAATTGGGAGGTTAAGAGAGGAAGTTTATCTTGCATTTATGAAACCAGATGACACTCTTCCGTACGCGTCCAGCTAAGATATCATCACACCTCCAGTAAGCAAACAGCTGCTCCTTTACCTTAAGACGTCCGCCTTGGTTCTGGCAAAGAGCTGTGGTCAGCCTTGGACTGACGAGTCGTCGGTCCCGCAAGTCCAAGCTGGACTCCAGACGTGTTTACCTTGTCGGTGTCGGTGATACTCGCTTTCGTCGGCAGAAGCCGTGACAGTCGTGGTTTCTTGGCTCAAGATAATTTATTCCAGGAAGGAATAACAAAGTTTGAGAGCTCTGCTCCTTAAAAGTGGACCCATAACAACATGTTATCAGTCCCAGCTGGATGACGAAGGTCGTTAGCTCTTGACCAAGCGTACCACAGCCCTTTGGGAAGGTTCACATCTCTTTCGAAGCTCCCAGCAAACTCTGAAGCGTTCTCGCACAGTTAGAACTTAAAAAGCAGGAACAAAGAGAGGAGTGAACTTGCCTTATCAGGCCCAAGGTTACAGCCAGAGCAGAGAGAGCTTTGTTTAGGGAAAGGCACAGCGAGCTGGAGCCCTTTCATGAAAAACAACGGGTTACTGTCCTCTGAGTTTCTAAACAAAACCGTCCGGTCTCTGTGACCCGAGATTGCACCTTTGACACAGCAGTGAACACAGTTTAACTCTCACAGAATAACACAGCTTAAAAGCACACATCATGAAAATGACAAAAGTTATTCTTTTGATCACATCAGCCTAAAATCAAAGATAGAAATAGTCTCTTATTGGTGACTATGTTATCAGATTATAGCTAAATGAATGATTTTGTAGTAAATGTCTTGCTTTACTGAGAGGTCAGTAAAGGTCATCACTGGACAGTTCAAAAACCTTAATTTGACCCTGGGTAGGTCCACTACATCTCCCCCCTTTTGGAAGCCATCGCCAGTCCTTGGGGATGGGGTCCAACACGAAAGGAAACCTTGAACTGTCTTTGATCTTGAAGTAATCCAGCAAGTGGAAAAGAAAAATCAAAAATTATAATCCCATAAAGTTTTTGGAAATTCCATACTGTTCGGAGGTAATCCCATTGCGAAAAGCTTTTAATCCTTTGGAAAACAAAGTCTGTTAACTCTTGGAAAACAAAGTCTGTGATCCCTTGGAAAGCAAAGTCTTATAATCCACAGCGGTAATTCCACAACGGTTAGTTTTGTTGATTGATCAGCAACAATTGTTTTCATAATCAGCATGTAGAGGGGATCCCTCGATTGACGCAGAGGAGGCGACCCTTGGATGAAGGTTGAAGACCAAGCGTTGGAGCTGCAGGTCCCCACATCGAAGGTTGTTGGCTGGTTGGTTTCCAGTCAGTGCCACTCTGGTTCTATGTGTCATGCAATTATGTGGTTTTTAGGTGGGCTTATGATTGGGATTTTACATTAAGCCTTACCTATATGCACCTGGTATGTAAGCTATCATGGTTTAGATCAGCTACAATTACCAATTAAGGGGTGGATCAATTCTGTAAAATTAGATATAGGGATTTGTACCTATAAAATTTTGGAGGGCTTCTGTAACGAAGGCCTCTAATTCCAAACTATTCCTCCATTCATTACTTAGTTTAGGTTGAACTAAAATAAAAAAATGAAATATAGTTTGATCTAAATGTCTGTTGTCTTTTAGACGATCGACGTAGGATTTGGTATTCCTAATAAATTTTGAAGTCTATGGCGAGACTCATCAAAATGAATAGATAATCTAGAATAGAAACGATCGAATCGGTTCAATTTAGAAATTGTGAGACCAGTGTAGTTTATGGTACCTTGAGTAGCTTTAAACTACATTGACTCTTCGACGATTGAGATTTAACAAAACGAACTGCATGTTGGCATAGTTAAATCCATATCATTCATTAACCAATGTTAATACAAAACCTTTTTGGCTGGGAGTGTTCAGAACCAAACAATATCTCAACTAATGACAACAGTAATGACTAAACAACAAGGAAACAACGTTTCACTGCTTCGACACACTCTTGTCGTCAGATTCCAAAGTGCAACACACAAGAAAAACAGGTCTCAACTTTATGACCGAGGTCAAATTAAATCTCGTGGATTTAAACGGTTGTTAAGGTTAGTTTTTGTTGTGGGTTTTAGACTTAGCGTTTCTAAGTTCAAGTTGGACAATGCGACTTATAGGGTGGGAAATATGGTAGTTTAAACCTGATTAGTTTATTTACTAACTTGTGTTTGGACGACCTTATTATCCCATGAAGTCGGTGAGTTTGTGAGATCTTTGTCTTTTGTGGAGTCATTGAACGCCTTGTAAGGTTTGATCTGATTTCGATGTACCCATTTAGCAATTGGCTCTTTGCGGCCTTTGCTGATTTTGATTTCGTAGACGACTGAGGACACTTTGTCTGTTATCAGATGAGGTCCAGTCCACCTGGGCATTAGTTTGCGGGCGAGAGTTCCGGTCTCGGACCCTCCTTTCCCGGTTGCTGGAGCGAACGTATAGTACCAGACTCTGTCTCCCACTTGGAGTTCATTGTGAGAGGCCTTCTGGTCATAGTACGCCTTACGTCCTTCAGCAGATCTTTCCAGGTTTTTCTGGGCGAAAGCAAAAGTGTTTCTTAGGTGTACATTCAAATCTTTGTCTTTGGCATGGCCTAACATCACCCCCCTTTGGTCATGGGGGACCACGAGCACAGGTGAGGACGTCCGTCCATGGGCACAAGTTAGGATGCCACCGTTTAGTTTAAGCTGTTCGCGCAGCTGAGAGAAGACGGTACACAGGAATCGTTTAGGATTTGGCCAACGTATCTTCTTACGTTTACCTCTTTCCGTGTAATTCAGGTGTGTCACAACCGTCGGCGCAGTCGCAGGTGTGTCTGATTGTACAGACTGCGACGGGTCACTGTCGTTGTGTGTGTCTTCCCACTTCTTGACTGAAGAGGGGCTCTTTGAGTCTGTAAAAACTATGTCATTTCTGATTAGTTCTAGACTCAAATGTTCCTGAACCAAGGTTTCATCGAAAGCTTGGCTGATAGCCGATTTACCTGTCCCAGGGGACAGTACAGCAACCTCGGTGTGGGGTCCTTGGATCTCCACACCTTTCTCTACCTGTGGTAGGTAATGTGAGTTTGCCCCCTTCTTGTCTGATGAGGGGTCCTCGTAATCAGCAACAATGATGTCCAAGTGACTGTCAGCGTTTGGTTGACTGTCATTTTCTGGACTCAGATGCCCTTGAACCAAGGTTTCATCGAAAGCTTGGTTGATTGCCGAATTACCTGTCCCAGAGGACAGTACAGCGTCTTCGGTGTGGGATCCGTGGATCTCCACACCTTTCACTACCTGTGGTAGGCAGTGGTCAGGGAGTGCTGAATGTGTCAGCTCACAGAGGAGGTTCTCTTGTTGGGCCAGAGTTTGGTCCAACTTTTGGGTCTCTTCTGTCTCACCTGTAGTTGAAGGTTCACTTACCGGGCTCTCGTCCTCGGATGAGCAGTCCCTTGTGTCCTCTGCGGTACCTGCGGTTAGGCAGTCTGTATCGCAACTAGGAAGCACTTTTATTGGCAGGGGTTTTCTCACTGTGCTCCACATTTTCTGTTGACCATAATCTATAATCGCGCCGAAGCGGTTTATAAAATCTTGGCCAACCAGAAATGGGAAAGAGTCAAGTTTAGACACGTACACCGGGTGGCGTAGTGTCATTTCGCCAATCTGCATGTGAACCATAGCCATAGCTGTTAGGGTTGTTCTCGTCTCTGCGAGACCCTGTAGCTCAATAGCACATTTCTCAAAGGGTATTTGCCTGTCAACACCGTTAGCGGCGGTCCTCAGCTCCTCGAACAGCTTGGCCGACATAATGGTTATATCAGCACTACCATCCAGGAGGGCTTCACGCTCAAGGACACCTTCCAGTGTGATAGGCAGGTAAGCTTTCTTAGCCACCCCCCTTTGTATAAAGTTACACAGAAACCTCACAGGTCTTGGCCCACGTTTCTGTTCACGTGTGACTCTGTCTGTGTAATCTTGTTTACTGTCAGCATCTTGTTGGCTGTCAGCATCATGACCTTCAGGATGTTGTTGTGTGTCAGCAATTGGTTTGCTGTCAACATCCATGGCAATGTTGGTAGTAGTGTGCGCTGAGTTATTTGTGTGCTCTGAGTCTTTGTGAAAGACAGTGCTACACATCGCTCCAGGTTGGTCAATGTTGATAGTGTCATTATCAATGATAACGCCACTCATTGTATCAGGTTGGTCAAGCACAGTAACATTCAAATCTACTGACAAACTACTTACTTCCTCTGTCTCTTCCGAGCATAGAGGTGTTGGGCCATTATTCCTGGACATTCGTGACTCTTTGCCTGTCTTGAACTGTTCTGTTCGAGGCGCGGGAGGTGCAGTTCCAAGGCTCGGGAGTTTCTGTTGGGACCACGCATAGTTACATGAGTATAGGTCCTCATACTTCAATTTCTTTTGAAGCCCACCCACCGATGGACCTTGGTTTTCACCCACCTGGTTCGATCTGAACCGTTGTGGGTCTCTTAGAGAGTGAACACCTACCTTTTGTGGTTCGTTGCTTGTCTCAGATTTTACAATCTGAGGTGCTTCAGGGACGGGGCTCCCTTTAAACCATTTTGAGTCACTGTTCCAGCTGGTACCAACATTTCGTTGTATGTCAGTTTGAAAATCTTGTTCATTCTTGCTAGTATTATCCAACTCTTTTAACAATCGACGTATGTCCTCTACCCCTTCCGAGGTCAGAGGGCCTTTGAGACGACGGTGTTTGTTCTCGCTTTCAATAGGAGAGAGAACCTCTCCTATTTTTAGCGACTGGGATACGACCTTTTGACCTGGGCACACCTCAGAGGGTGTTTTGTTTTGCATGTGAGCCTCAAAAGCAGTTACAGCGCTCTGTTTCATCATTGATTGTTTAAACCGATGTTGTAACTCAAGGCCTTTTTTGAGAAGTTTTTCTCTTTGTCGTTTGCTCTTCTGCCTTATTAATTCAATCTTTGCTTTGAGCAGCTGGTTATTTGTGTGCTCGGAGTTATCAAAGACAATGTCATGCATTGTACCAGTTCGGTCATCCTCTGTATCATTCAAGTTTTCAAACAACCAACTTTTGTCCACTATCTCCTCAGAGCTTAGTGGTGTGTTGCCTTTTTTCTGGAACTTCTGTGATTTTTTGCCGGTCTCGGACTGTTCCGTTCGAGGGGCAGGAGGAGGAGCAGGTCCTTTGCTCTGAACAAACCTCTTTGGGTTTTCCGTAGAGTGGACATCTCCCTTTTGTGGTATTGCGCTTGTCTCAGATTTATCTATCTGAGTAGCTACAGGAGCAGAGCTCCGTTTAAACCACTTTGGGTCACTGTTCCAGTTGACACCAACACTTCGTTGTTTGTTGGTTTGAACATCTTGTTTATCCTCGCTTTCCATAGGAGAGGGAACCTCGTCTATTTCTAGCGACTGGGGTTTGACCACTTCACCTGGGGACACCTGTAAGGGTGTTTTGGTTTGCATGTTAGCTTCAAAAACATTTATAGCACACTGTTTTATTTCTTCCATGGTTTGCTTTTTAAACAAACCCATGGTGCACAGCTCAGATCTTATCTCAGGGAGGAGATTTTTGCTGAAAGCAACCCTGAAAAGTACCTGTTCTTCCAGGCCCGGTTCCTTTATGTCACCTTGATACGCCTGGAGAATCCTGTCAAAATACATCAAAGGATGTTCACCTTTTTTCTGCAAGACATTAAGAGCAGCTGAGTAGTCACCATGCTTTGAGACAGATTCTCTCTCTGTGCGAGGTGCAGGAGGAGGAGCAGGTCTTTGGCTTGGGGGTTCCAGCTGGAACCCTTTATTGTCTGAGACAACAAGATGCTCATACTTCCTAAACCTTGGACGTGCAACTTTTTGAACTTCCATCTTTGTATTGATTCTTGTGAAAAATCAACAAGACGGTTCTTAATTTAATGTGTGCAAATAAATCTTTTCTTTCAGTTTAACGGTGAGTCAATCAAACTAACCAGCTTTCTGGTTTAAGTGTTTCACTGTGTAATAAGTATCCTTATTCATAAGTACCTTCCTTTCAGGCTTTACCCTTAATGAACTTGAAAAAGTTAAATGCAAGCAGTGTTAACTTTAAATAGAACTTATTTTTTTAACAACAGTTACTAACTAACACAAGCATGATTTCCGTTTTACTTACTCAAACGCTTATCAAAAGATTTGAAATAAATGCAATATTCACACTAAAATGTTCCCAGGATGCTGTTCTATCATGCCTTAAAAGAATGTTTTTCAGTTTCAGTGAAACTGTTTTGTTGCTGTATTTTGACAGTTATCAGGAGTGAAAATAAGATTTCTTGTATGTTATTTTAAATATTTTTTTATTTAAAATAAACTGTTGTTTGGTTGTGCACAGCATAACATTATGTTAATGTTATTCTAAATAAAAATCAGTGATTCTTAGTAATTTGTTGTTCTGTGACATTGCCAAATTTGTTCTGCTATCTTTGTTTTTATTTTTTTTGTGAAAAATCAAGTCAAAAGATGCTTTCTGTTTGTTATTTTAAACTTTCTATTTAAAATAAACTGGAGTGCACAGAATAACTTTAAAAGATGTTGTTTTAAAGTAAATGCAGAGGTTTGCACGTATTCTGTGTTAAATTGTTTCCTGTTCTTTCGTTTAAACCAGCAGATTGCAGGTTTTCAAAACTCAAATTTACCACAATGTGACTGTAATTACTCTTCCTGGCCGCTAAAGAGGCGCTGTTGGCCCCAAGGCCGCGTTGACTACCGTTTAGAATTTAGCCGTAGCTTCAAACTAAAATCGGTTAAACGTGAACTTTTGGGATGAGTTTTAGCCTGGATGTGACAATCGCTTAAACAAACGTTCATTTAAGAAACGAATGGATTTGTTTAAAATGTTTAGAACAAGTTCTGTGAACTTTTAGATATATATAAAAAAAAGTTTTTTTTTCTTTTTTTCTCTCTCTGGGTCACGTCACTTCCGGTGACGTGTCGCACGTGATGCCTTCACGGACTTTGACGTACCGTTGGAATTTTGATCGAACGGACTCTTTACTCGGTCTAAAACACTTGTAAATATCTCAGAACACCGCGTTTAAACCGTTTCTGACGATATTTCATGCATAAAAACGAAACAAGCCAGATAATCTGTCAGAATTGTGCGAACAAAACTGAAATTTGTCGACCAGCATCGCGTTTCACGTGATCGCTTTGAACCAATCACAGCACGTAAACAGATGTTAGCGTCAGCATAACTTCACAAACTTAAGACTCTTTTTCAACTCATAAAACGCTTAAAATACACCACAAAAATTCTGTGAACGAATCGTTTCACATCAGAACAGTTCTACCAAGCTGCGCCCAGTAAAAATAGCAAAATAAATGTCGCCAAGACGGACTTTTTACCGTATCTGCAGCAACACGTCAGAGCTAACTGGACCGGGTCAGAACCAGATCCGACAGCTTCAGACACAAAATGCTATTATTCCTGCTTAAAATGTAACGATACCACTCGACAGCAATTTTCAGATGAACCATGAAGCTCTTATAGGCACAGTTTTGACACGGCGGTCAAACGTAGATGCGCTTTTATCTGTGACACGTCAGCAAAGAGTCCAAACGACTCAGAACCAGAACCACACAGCAACATCAAATTTTAACCCAAAAACTTCAACAAACGTTTAAAAGTTGAGTAAAGACAATTCCTCAGCTACAAGTGACATTAACCAGCAGTTTCCTGCAGCTTGACACACTTTTCCAGCCAAAAAACTATCGTTTTTAGAGTCTAAAAACTTGGACAAAATTATGCCAACATTCAAAGTACAGAAATATTAAATATTAATCTTTCAGAGACGTGTACGGGCCACCAGATGTAAAGGGTTAATGAGGAGGTCAATATTAATACTGACCTCTTTACCTTAATTATTTTACTTATTCAGAGTGAATAGTAAATTCACGGATTCTGTTCTTTTTCAGTTTACCCAATATCTCTGTGATCTTTATGATGGATAAATACACAAAGCCATTAAGTGACAAAGACGTTAACTTAGTTTGATATGTCAAAGAGACACTATCATTTATTTAAAATAAATCAACTAAATTAACACCATTACACTTGATTGACATGATTTCACTTTCTTTCAAATTAATACGTCAGCACACTTAAATTTAACACAACAGACTTCAATATTGGATGTTAACATATTTAGTCTGTGGGCTCTTCAGCTTAAAATAGTTTCCAGCTTAGATTGAGAGGGGAAATAATAGGAGGAAAGATTTAAGAAGAATTGGGAGGTTAAGAGAGGAAGTTTATCTTGCATTTATGAAACCAGATGACACTCTTCCGTACGCGTCCAGCTAAGATATCATCACACCTCCAGTAAGCAAACAGCTGCTCCTTTACCTTAAGACGTCCGCCTTGGTTCTGGCAAAGAGCTGTGGTCAGCCTTGGACTGACGAGTCGTCGGTCCCGCAAGTCCAAGCTGGACTCCAGACGTGTTTACCTTGTCGGTGTCGGTGATACTCGCTTTCGTCGGCAGAAGCCGTGACAGTCGTGGTTTCTTGGCTCAAGATAATTTATTCCAGGAAGGAATAACAAAGTTTGAGAGCTCTGCTCCTTAAAAGTGGACCCATAACAACATGTTATCAGTCCCAGCTGGATGACGAAGGTCGTTAGCTCTTGACCAAGCGTACCACAGCCCTTTGGGAAGGTTCACATCTCTTTCGAAGCTCCCAGCAAACTCTGAAGCGTTCTCGCACAGTTAGAACTTAAAAAGCAGGAACAAAGAGAGGAGTGAACTTGCCTTATCAGGCCCAAGGTTACAGCCAGAGCAGAGAGAGCTTTGTTTAGGGAAAGGCACAGCGAGCTGGAGCCCTTTCATGAAAAACAACGGGTTACTGTCCTCTGAGTTTCTAAACAAAACCGTCCGGTCTCTGTGACCCGAGATTGCACCTTTGACACAGCAGTGAACACAGTTTAACTCTCACAGAATAACACAGCTTAAAAGCACACATCATGAAAATGACAAAAGTTATTCTTTTGATCACATCAGCCTAAAATCAAAGATAGAAATAGTCTCTTATTGGTGACTATGTTATCAGATTATAGCTAAATGAATGATTTTGTAGTAAATGTCTTGCTTTACTGAGAGGTCAGTAAAGGTCATCACTGGACAGTTCAAAAACCTTAATTTGACCCTGGGTAGGTCCACTACAGTACGCTGCATGTTGGCTGGTACCAGTCGAACTTCTTCACCAGTAGAGTTTAACGCAAAAAGCCACCCATAAAACCACATGCCACACTCATAAAAACTGTCACTCTGGACATTAATGGACATTTAAATTAGCCTGTTTCTTTGCTTTCTTTCTTTATTTTTTTTAAACAAGTCTTTTTTTTTCTCTTGACTTTAACATAAACCAAGAAACAGAGCGAGGAGAGCGGCTAAAGGCTTTCGCAGACAAGCCCTCCTGAGATTTAAATGAATCTGGCAGACTGAAGAGGAAATAAAACATAGCTGGACATCACTTGGCAGTTCCAATGACTGTTTGAGTTAGAGTCCCCAAGCTGACATCAATCTTCAACAATTCACATGCTGACATCCACGCCGGTTGCAGATATGCGCTGTGCATTGACTGAATTTGCTTCTTGTTTAATTTGGAACCCCACGTTCCACAGTCTTATTATGATATAATTAAAGTTCGGCTCTTTTGCGATGCAAAATACTAATCACTAAAATAGAGATGTGTGGAAATATGGTTATGTTAAAAGGGGTGAACAGCACCCACAAAAGCTGCCCTTTCCTGCTGTGTGACGTATAATTTGCCTGTTTGTGTTGTGCAACGTTCCCAGCTGGTAGAGACATTAAACTCAGCTGGATTTCCGGTCCCAGATGTGTTGAGTGTGCAAAGAAAACTTAGCATTTATCCTCATTATGGCCCTAAAACACCCTGTAGTCAGCACTTGTGCTCTGCCTCAAAAAGGTTCTAACACGAACCGTGATGGTGACCAGGCATTCGATATAGTTCAGTGTCATTCTGTTTGTGTGGTCACTCCATCCAGCTTGTTGGAAGTGTTCACTAATTTCTAAAGGTCTTTAAAGGTATTGTGACATGATGTTGGAACTATGCATAAAGTGACACAACATATATATGTTGTATCATTCAACTATGTTCGTTTTTACAAGCAAAATGATAAATCAATGAAAATTTGTTTCAAAAGGGATTTTGAAATTGGCGCCGTGTTTCGTCACGGGACATCCGGGTACTTATGCATACGACGTTGTGACGTTGTGACGTAGAGACAAGGAGTTCAGTCTGCAGGCTGCTATTAGCACGCAGTGTCATTGTCTTCAAGATCACCTATTTTCTTTTGTATAACCTGAAAAATGCCGGTACGTTGTGTCGTATTTGGGTGTTCTAACATCGCCAGCTCTGTAGACGACTACGATCGGGTTCCAGCCCGTCACCCTCGGAACCTTGTTCATCAGATATGTCGGACTCCCCCTCGCACCCTGCATGGTAAGACTCAAATAAATACGGCTGCAGATCTACAGTGGAACCAGCTGTTTCTTGTTCATCACTCGAAGTAACTTTGGCTTCCCAAACTGAAGACAAATCGCTCAAATCTTCACTTAAATTGCTTAATTCCTCGGTTTATATATTCACTGCTATTGGTTATTGACAAAGTGCGCTCTGGCCATTGCGTCGGCGTTTGACTGCGACGCACTGCAGAGTTACGTCATTAAAACTATTTTATTTAAAAATACTTTTATATTAATTATTCGAAGCATCTGTGTACAAACAAGCAAAGCTGAGTAGCTCCTCTTTCTAAAATGTCTATGTTTTAGCATCATGTCACAACACCTTTAAGGTTTATGGCTGTTCTTTTTATTTTATTATTTTTTTAAATCATGTGATAAACACCAAGATGTCTGCCAAACACTGCCATCTTCCCTGGTCCTCCTAAAGCCAAAAGATCTTCTCTGAAAGAACGATTTGCCAACAAAAATTCAGACAGATGTATTTCTAATGAGCATGGTATTATTTGAAGGAGTGCACATCACCAACCGCTGTGCACGTCAGAGTTTTAAACAATGACCTCATAAGACCTGGTAGTGCTCGGGGCATGTGCTTGGGACGACTCTCAGCTACGACCACACCAAATTTCAACTTAATACATTTAAAACTGACTGATTTACAGCCATTTTTTTACATTTGTAAAAGTTAATTAGCTGTAGCAGCCATCTTGAATCAAAGTAATGACTCTCAGCTACTACCAAATCAAGTTTTACCTGTACAGGTAGTCCTCGAGTTACGACGGAGATCCGTTCCTACGCTACGTCGTAACTCAAATTTCGACGTAACTCAAAACATACGTCCAAACTGCACCTTATACGTACAGTACTGTATTTTACCAAACACTTAGCCTATCCTAACACAGTACCCTAGATAATAATCAAAACACATACATTTCAGAGCAATAATGAAGGGGAAAAAATAGTTAATTTCCTACTCTGGACTGGTGGTGAAGCCATTTCCTTCATTCCTCCCTCCCTCCTCCGGATTCTGCATTCGTTTACGTTGTAAAACCGCCGTCCATAAAACAGCTACTTTTCCACAGCTGCTGCCTGTCCAGCTTGCTCCAACACATTTTGTTTTTTGAATGTCCAGAGGACCAGACTTAGCTTTTTTAGAGAGTACAGGCAGCTGTAGCCTCTGCAGCTAAACCGGAAACTGCTGGAAACTGCTGGAAACTGCTGAAAACTGCTGGAAACTGCTGGAAACTGCTGGAAACTGCGTAAATCGGCTTCAAAATGAAAAAAAAAATATATATATATATATTTTTTTTTTAATGGGAGGTGCGTCATAACCGCGAAACGTCGTAACTCGAGGCCGTCGTAAGTCGAGAACTACCTGTATCTGTAACAATGACAATGTTAAAGCCATTTTTGTGTTTACATGGATCGTAAGCTGTGGTGGTCATTTTGAATCCGGTTCACTCAAAAAGTGTAACGAGTTGTAGATGTACATCTAATGATTACTTTCTAATAGTTTCATTAAAATCTACTCAGTGGTTAACAAGGTATTTTGTTAACAGACAAGCTAATCACACAAGTGATTACATTATTGTACTGTAATCTGAATGCACATCTCATTTTAGGAACACAACAAACACTGCAGCACTTCCGGCTACGAGGGAAACAGGAAATCACACCGTCTCTTGATCGGATATCTTTCTTTTCAACGCCGTTTCCCTTCATTAATCTGTGCGTCTTATTCACACATTTATTTTACAGATTTAACACACCACATCTCTTCTTCCCCGTCCCTTTCAGATAATGAAAACGTTGTGAGTGAGAGCACTGAAGTTGTGGATGTGAGTCCGTCCATCACGACAAACATCATAGGTCAGAAGACGGACGACCTCGGTGCAGATATGTGCGAACGCTCATGTGAGGAACTTAGCACCATGTTCCAGGAGCTCAAAGGCCTCCGTGTTGTCGTCAGCAATCTCATTGACGGCCTGCAAAAAGTGGTGAGTTGTACAAATGACATATATGTTTGATTTGATTTGATGTTTATTCATTCATTTTAAAAGAACAATACAAGACAGTTTCATCAGATACAAGAATACAAGTAGGATAAAATGAAGGGAGCAGAAAGAAGATGAAATCTTATTATATCTGCCCCTTATTTCACAGTTTGTTCAACCAATGATAACCTTCAAACTACATCACAAAATGAATAATTCTACTTAATTTTTCTAACTGTAATACACAAACTACATCACAAAATGAATAATTCTACTTAATTTTACTAACTGTAATACACAAACTACATCACAAAATGAATAATTCTACTTAATTTTCTAACTGTAATACACAAACTACATCACAAAATGAATAATTCTACTTAATTTTTCTAACTGTAATACACAAACTACATCACAAAATGAATAATTCTACTTAATTTTCTAACTGTAATACACAAACTACATCACAAAATGAATAATTCTACTTAATTTATCTAACTGTAATACACAAACTACATCACAAAATGAATAATTCTACTTAATTTTTCTAACTGTAATACACAAACTACATCACAAAATGAATAATTCTACTTAATTTTTCTAACTGTAATACACAAACTACATCACAAAATGAATAATTCTACTTAATTTTCTAACTGTAATACACAAACTACATCACAAAATGAATAATTCTACTTAATTTTTCTAACTGTAATACACAAACTACATCACAAAATGAATAATTCTACTTAATTTTTTCTAACTGTAATACACAAACTACATCACAAAATGAATAATTCTACTTAATTTTTCTAACTGTAATACACAAACTACATCACAAAATGAATAATTCTACTTAATTTTCTAACTGTAATACACAAACTACATCACAAAATGAATAATTCTACTTAATTTTTCTAACTGTAATACACAAACTACATCACAAAATGAATAATTCTACTTAATTTTTCTAACTGTAATACACAAACTACATCATTCTAACTGTAATACACAAACTACATCACAAAATGAATAATTCTACTTAATTTTAACTGTAATACACAAACTACATCACAAAATGAATAATTCTACTTAATTTTTCTAACTGTAATACACAAACTACATCACAAAATGAATAATTCTACTTAATTTTTCTAACTGTAATACACAAACTACATCACAAAATGAATAATTCTACTTAATTTTTCTAACTGTAATACACAAACTACATCATTCTAACTGTAATACACAAACTACATCAGAAAATGAATAATTCTACTTAATTTTTCTAACTGTAATACACAAACTACATCACAAAATGAATAATTCTATTTAATTTTTCTAACTGTAATACACAAACTACATCACAAAATGAATAATTCTACTTAATTTTTCTAACTGTAATACACAAACACACTAAGCTACATCATCAGTCAACATAAGTGTAATACACAATATGTCCCTCGTAGATTGAAGTTTTAGTGGATAATACTAAATCAGTCTTTGTGTAAGAAACAAAACTGGACTTTTTAGGATAAATTATGCACTTTTCGGCGTAATAGCCAGAAAGAAAGTAAGAGGTTTAAAATGGGTTTATAGGCACCGTAACC